>PVIJ01003459.1:0-22500 GCA_004024925.1 Scalopus aquaticus
AAAAAAAAAAAAAAAAAAAATAGATCCATTTTAAACCCTATGTATTTTAATAATCTGTGCAGAAGTTTTCAAAGGTTGTCAATTTTCTAAGAACCTAAAAATCTTCTATGGCAAAACTATAGGAACAAAAAGAGATCAGTGGTTGCCAGGGGTTCAGGGGTGGGGGGGCAGAGAGGAATGAATAGGCAGAGTACAGGGCACTTATTAGGGCAACAAAACTACTCTATATGATACTGTAATGGTGGATAAGGGACATTATACATCTATCAAATCTATACCACTATACAACAAAAAGAGTCAACTCTCATATAAACTATGGACTCTAGTTAATAATAAGTATCAAGATTGTTTCACCCATTATAACAAATAAATCACATTAACTGAAGATATTAACATTAAGAGAAATTTGGGACGTATATGTGAAATCTAAAATTTCTACACAATTTTTCTGTAATCTAAAAACTTTTGTAAAAAATAAAGTGTATTCAAAAAAAAATTTTTAAGCCCCTTAGCCACTAGGAATGATCAAGCTAGAAGGCAATTCTTTGACTCTACTTTGGCTTTAGAGGAAATTCAGGAGCAGGATAGATCAGAAATAAAAGGTTTGTCCTATACTGTAGTCTATAAAGAAACCCACATATGACAGAAGAGGCAACAAAAAGATGTGTGTGCACACCTGAGCGATAAACCAAGAATGTTGTATGTAATGTATTATTAGAGAAATTATTCAAAGACTAGCCACTCTCCAGGAAGATAATGTCTGACATTGCCAATGACAGCAAGACCTTGTGACAGAGACTTTCCTAAAGTGTAGGCAGAGATGGACCATTTGGAATAGGGGCCTTCCAAATCTTCAGGGATCTGGACCAGAGCAAGGAATACCTCTCTATACTGAAAAGCTCCCCTTCTTTTTGTAATGGCTATTCTTTGACGGGAGTAGATGGCCTTCAGATGTGTTTGAAGTCTGCAACTAGGTTGGATTATCATGCATGATGGCACAGCCAGGACTGAAGGTTCCTGCCCCTCTTGTTTTCTCAGTTCAGTCTTCCCTCTTCTTTTCTTCCTTCCAATACCTTTGTACTCTCTCTCCCTCTAAGCACCTACCCATTCATTGGTATATTAATCTCTTTCCACATTTTTCTTCTGAATTAAGATATATATATATGCAATATATATGCACGTGTACATCTTAGTTGCACACTTTGCTCAGTTTTGACAATTCATATACTTACAAAACATGTCTATATGAAATAGAGCATATGTCCATCAACCCAAAAAGTTCCCATGTCTCTGTTTCTCTGTCTATTCCCCTTCTACTCCAGAAATAACTGTAATTCCAGTTTCTCTTAACATATATAACTTTTACCATCTCTCCAGGAAATTTTGATGTACAAGACCAAGCCTCACACTTTAGAAGAGTAGGGTGCACACAAGAAATTACATATTGACAACAGCCTCTATTTTTCAATTCTCATCAAAATAACCCCTGCCCACTTTCGAGTACATTTTGTTCACCTACAAGACAAAGGTAAGGGTCGTAGAGAAATTTTCAGGGATTTGTAGTTATGATTGGTAAGTGTCTCCCCTGGGACCTACTTTCTTATCCATTCAGGGTGGCCCTAACTTCTAGTCACCTGTTTGGCATTTTAAAAATTCTTCTCACCTTCTCTCAGGAGATGAATGATGTGCAAAGTGAGAGACCAATAAAATGTTACCCATTTCCCACTTCCATTGTCCATTCAGGCCAGTGTTCTTCCTGTTCCCTTTCTTTTCTTCTTACTTCCTTTCCACAAAGAGTCATTCTACAGAGAGGAGAATGATTTCTTATTTGCTTGTTAGTTTTTTGTTTAGAAATACTTATAACCTGGCCTCCCTGGTGACGCAGAGGTTAAGCACTGCGCTGTGGAGCTGTTGGCAGTGGCTACGTGAGTTTGACACCCAGCCAGGGAGATTCCCACATGGCGTGGCAGACCTCTCCTGCCTCGCCCGCTGCTCCCCTCAGCAGTGTACTTCCGTCTATCTGCCTGTTCTGCTCCCTGCTCTGTCTCTGGTGAACCTTCTCACAGCCCCACGCCAGCTTTTATATGTACCCCAGCTTTTATTTATTTATAAATAAATAAATCTTTAAAAAAAAGAAATACTTATAGCCTTCATCAGCTAGAATCATTAGTAAAGATTAAGAAGTAAGTTTTAAGCCCCCATTTTGAAAACACAGAAATAAGAGCATTATAAGCTTTGAAGAGATGTAAGTGACTATTTAACTCCTCCACACACCAGAAACTTCAGCTATTTAAGCTTTGTGATTCTTTAACAAAATATTAAAGTAAAGTAAGTCTGTTGTTAAATAGCACCACACCTTACCACCTTCCTAGAAGAAAAGGACATTTTAAAGTGTCAATACTGAAATGACTCAATACTGAAATGACTCAAGAAAAATGAAACTGATTTTTTAAGTCACAAAAACTAAGGATTTTCATGAATAATGCTGCTTATGCAGAAAAGGGTACCCAGGAGAGTTTGAGTTATAAAAAATGCCCAGTTTCACAAAAATACCCTTTTAAACCCTTTGCAAGTTCAAGAAAAAGAAATCTTTGACCCAGAAACATGAGACCCATTTGACAAATATTCCTAATTGACAGCAGTAAGCTTAAAAATAAAAACATATTCTATCATATTAACTTAAAAAGTAATCATATAATTAATAGGTGAAAAACAGAGAGAAAGATTGCTGAAGATTAAGATTAAGCCCTGCAGAAGCGAATGTTCTAACTAGAAATTGGTTTAATTAATAGCACATTTTACATAATGATTACAGTGTAATTGCGCTGACTAGCAGAGTGTCATTAAATATATCCATGCTCCTTTACAACACCCTAAGGCTAAAAATAATGAGTTACACTGAAAATCACTGTGCAACAGGTTCATAAATAACATTTAAGCCTATACAAGGCGAATACTTATAAATAATAAATATTTGCCTTTTGTAATTGAAGAAAAAATGACAGCCTTCTTTTTCTACTACCTTGTAGATTGCCATGTTATAATGCTGAAAAGATTTTTCCCCTTGCTTTCTCTAGAAGGTGCTGAATAATTTATTCAAATGCTAATATTCCACATAGTCTGACTTTGAGGAACAAATATTCCTACATAAAGAATAAATGCCAAGATGCTTATTACCTCTCTTGCTTTACTTTACACCATGTATCCCCCCAAAACTACTACCGTCTATTACACCTGTCAAATGAAGTTAGTGACCAAATTTTCCTGCAGAGAAGAGCATTATTCTTTATTTAAAAATTACCCCTTCTCCCCAAATGTTCATCATGCTCAGGGTTGTTACAGAGCAGCAGCTGCTCTGTGACTTCAGAAGAGGAAATGCCTAATAACTTCTTATCTCTCACTCTTCTGAGAATCAGCAGCCTCTGATAACAATGGAGGCGGCTCCTTCCACACAGTTTATCCCAGCACAGGCTTCAGGTCTGCAGGTCCACATTCCTGAGCCTCACCTTCTCCTCAGTTCCAAAATGGGATTACATTCCTCTTGTGCCTGAGAGAAAGCAGAGGCTGTGTCACAAGGCAGGCTCTCGGGGAGAGCTCCCGAAGCACCCCAAATTTGGATTACAAGCCAGCAGTCTCCAAGAATCGCAGGAAAGAGGGTATCTCCAGGCTCTAAGGAGAACATGATTTTGCAGGCATGCTCCTAGACAGGAAGGTGGACAGAGGTATCCCCCTGCTCTCTGGGAAAGGATACAAGGCGAAAATGCCTCCTCCCAGACTTCAAGCAGTCCCCCAGGGACTGAGAAGTATGATGGTCAAGCTTTGGTGCCTCCTAAAAACCTCAGGAGCTCTCAGAGCAGAGGGCCTTCAGGAAGCTCACTTCAACTTCTCCTTTCACTCTTAAGATAGCAGCCTCTTCTTGGTGGGGAGAGGAATGTTGCTTAGTGATGAAGAAAGGTCTTTAGCTTCAAGCAAAATTCACTCAAATACTTACTTGCTGTGTGGCAATGGAAGAGTCACTTAACCTCTCTGATCCACAATCCCCTAATATGTAAAGTGGGATAACAAAAGATTCTGCCCTCCAAGGCTGTTATGAGGATTTAATTAAAACAAAAATTAAGTTTGTAAATTCTTAGGAGAGTACCACCCAAATTAGAAATAGCTGAAAATGTGGTAGTTACTATTTATCTAATGGTTACGAAGGGTTTTTTCCTCATATTTGCCCAAAATTCATCTCCTTGTTTCATTCATCAATGGACTCTAATTCCTCTGGAGCCACTCACAGATCCAGAGCAGCCTGAGGGAACCTTTCCTACGACTAACCACTCTGTTCCCCTAATCAAAACCCCTCATGATGTCCCATGGGTCTTTGGGCGCTGGGGGGCTAGAATCTGATCTTGCCCCTGCCTGCCTACCAGCCTCATCTCCAGCTGCTCACGCCCTCATGCTCTGTGCTCCAGAGAACCCTGCCTCTCTGGTACTCAGACAGGCCACATTCCCTCTTGCCCCAGGGCCTTGGTAAGTCTCTTTACCTGGAGCTCTTTTCTAGCCTACTCTATGCTAGTTAGTTCTTCTCATTGGACTCAGTCTTCTTATGTGAAGTCATGCTAACTTCCCAAACTAGATCAGATCTCTACCTCCACAGCTCCTTCTACTCATCCTTCATGGGCTGAATCTCTCCGTGAGTGATATAATAGTGATTAGTTGATAAATGATTCATTTTGTTAGTTAGTTGGATAGTCCACGAAGGCCGGAACCATGGCTGCTTGGGCCTCAGGCACTTGGGAAGCCTGGCAAATGGCCCTGTGCAAATGTTTTGATTGGATTGAATTGAACGAAGGAAAGAATGGACTAATACCCATTCCACATGAGAGTCCCTCACATGCTTGAAGATGGTCCTTATGTTTCTCTTCTTCGTGATTTAATGGTCACAAGATTAAGGACACGCCATTGTGCTGAATTTTAGATTCTTTAACAGCCCTCTGCTCACACACTAGGGAGCTGACTATCATGAGATGATTGCCTTGGTGATATTGGGCATTATTCTTCTGCAGGCTTTCTACATTATCCTCTAGAGGTTGAATTGTGTGTGTGTGTGTGTGTGTGTGTGTACGTACATATGTATATATACACATACATACATACACACATACATACACACATATAATATAATACATGATACAGTACACACATTCCTTTTGGGGTTTTTTTATTGTTATTTATCTCTTTTACATTGTGTATTCCCTTTGGGTAACCCACCACCAATTCACCCGTGACCCATCACTGTGGTCTTGTGCCCTTTTCTACCCCATTTTGTGCCCTTATCCTCCCTCTCCCTCACTGAGTGTCTCTCTCTTATTTGGTTCCCATATATTCCTGTTATAAGTGAAACCATTAGATATTTTTCTCCTTCTTTCTGGCTTATTTTGCTGAGCATGATCCCTTCTAGTTCCATCCATGTTGCTGCGAATTGCATGTGTTTATCTTTTTTGAATGCTGAATAGTATTCCATTGTGTACATGTACCACATCTTCTTGATCCAGTCATCTATTTTTGGGCATCTGGGTTGTTTCCATACCTTAGCTATTGTAAAAAATGCTGCAATAAATATAAGGGTGCATGTATCCTTTTGGATTATTGTCTTTGTGTCCTTTGGGTAGAGTCCCAGGAGTGGCAATAAACACATTCCTTTTGTTTAAAAATAATGCAGACCTTTGCAACAAGGATGGAACTTTAGGGGATGATACTAAGTGAAATAAGTCAGAAAGGGAAAGGCAAATACCAGATGATTTCACTCATGTGTGGAATATAAAGAAACAAAACAAACAGACAAAACTAAACCAAAATAAACCCTAGAAATCTGACTGTAGAATTGAGGTAACAAAGTGGGGGAAGGAGCGCAATGGACCACAGTGGAAGATTATGGGTGCTTTGGTGGTAGGTGTGGGGTAGTAACTTACATCTGAAGAGGTGTGAAGCTATACCCCTAAATCATATACAGTGTTGTGAATGAACATTACCTCAATAAAAAAATAATATAATTAAAAATAAAATAAAAGGAATGCAGGCTTGTTAAAGAAAAAGAAAAGTGTAAAGAAAACAGTTTTAGAAGCATCATGCAAAGAAAACGCTCTTAACAATTTACAGTAAATTCCTAAATTTTTTTCTATTAATAAGTTTGTTGAGCATGAGAAAACATCATATAGTGGAACAATATCTACACACACACACACACACACACACACACACACACACACACCCTGCTTTTTCACCAATATGAAATCATAAAAATATTTCTTTATTACTATGTAACTTTTACAAATATTTCAAATGGTCCCATATCAGAAATTTTTCCTGCTGCCACTGACAATAAGGCCTGGGAGACTTAAACAAATAGGTGGTTATTTTTCTCACATAACAAGAAATCTGAACTTGTTAAATAAACTCTAGCCCTGGAAAAAGGCAGATGTCTTTGCAAAACTGTACAAGACAGGACCGGTGTTAGTTCAATTTTTTAGATTCTTAACTACCATTCCTTGAATCTCAACATACAATGTGAAAATGTTAGGCCTGTGAATATATTTGCTATTTTCCTTATTACATTTGTTCTTTTAACGTAATCAAACCTCCTCAATTCCTCAAGCAAATAAAAAATTCTAAAACAACAACAAAACACAAGATATCTAAAGGTGGGATGTTGCTGACATTGCTCCAAATTGGGTTTTCCTCATGGTTACAACATAATTGCTGTAGTTACTACCATCACATTTATGTGCTAGGCAAGAAAAAGAGGGAAAGGATGTTATACTTCTGTTCTTCCTGATTAGCAGGGAGAGCCCAGGACTTTCCAGTGCCCTTGGCAGATTTTCACTTATTACTCTTTCACTGGATTCTATGACCAATCCTAGGTCGAAAAATATCTGGAAAAGCAAATGTTTCATTTTTCTAGCCTATAGTGTTGTGGCAAGCAAGGGAAAGTGTCTTCCTATCAGATTAATTCCATTCCATTTGATTTTCAGCTCTATAAGTAAAAAATTATGTGAACTTTCATAAGTACTCTTTCCTCCTTTTACTTTCTGGCCTATGCAAATCAACAAACCAACAAGCAGTGGTTCTCAATCAGGGAGTTTATGTGAACATTTTGATTGTCCAAATGCTTATGACGATGTTATTGCCTTTGGTTGACAAGGGCGAAGGCTGAGGAACACCCTCAGATGCACCAGAAAGCTGCATGATGACCTGCCTAGCCCCAAATGCCAGTAATGTGCTTGTTGACTCTCCGTCAGGGGCAATCATGGAAGTTCATCAAAAGCAGGAGGGAAGGAAGTAAAAGGGAAGGAAGTGGGAGGGGAGAAAAGGAAGAAAAAGAACATTGCATCATTAAACACTATACTTCTCCATGATGGGGTACATATACAACCTTCTTCTTCCAACTCCACCATTTATAACATGTCAGTATATACAGATAAGATTATTTAAACTGCGCTCCTAGAGAAGTATTTAAGAAAAGGAATGGGAGATCTTTACCCTTTCGGGCTTTCAAAGGGCTCCTCCTGGGGCTTTGGGACCTGATAATGTTTGCAATTTGTTCTTCCCTGGAGGAGGCTAGGAAAAATAGAAAGGCCCAAGACAGGTAGTGCTCTGTGTTTAATGATGATAGGCAGAGATGGGAAAGCACAGATCAGCTTTTTCCTCTCGGCAGAGCCTGGGCTATTAAGAGAAGGGAATTTAGTGTTTGATTTGCCCATTTTCCATTCCTCATCGAGGCTTTGGTCCCAAATTGCTAAACCTCCATTCAACAGTTAAATTAAACATAACTAACTTTGTTGATATTATTTCACAGCCGAATAACTTTATATTCATACTCTTTGTGTGTTCAATAAGTACAAAGCTCAGACACATTTTTAAGTCTCAGCTAGTGATGAATTCTGCTGAGCTAAACTTGTGTTTCACAGGATTCTGCTCAGCTGAGACGGGGTACGCTATTGCACTGTAAAAATAAGCTTCAAGCCATAATTTTGATGGGGCCCTCACAGCAAGGAAGCATCCTTCTTAGCCTCCTCCCTCTTAGTAGCAACTCCCATTTGCCACTTGCACATACGAACCTAAAGGAATCCCACGTAACCTATTGTCCTTCACACCAATGCCTACAAGGTGCAAAGACCACTAAACTTGGACTCCCAAGGCCACCATATTTGCCCCTGTCCATGGTTCTCTTCATGGACTGTCGGGTCACTTACTTTCTGATAGTCAGATTCCAAATTTAGTAACTGTGAAGATAAGACCCCAGCCTTTTACTGTGCTGCAAACCAAAGTTGCACAAAGTATTAAAAACATGCTGTTAACTCTCAGATGCGATTCATTATTATTTATATTTTTGCCCGTAATCGAAATCCTATCCTTTAAACATGACAGCAAGTACCCAATAAATATTTGAATTGAATAATAAATTTGCATGGTTATTTATTTATCAAACCTGTATTGGGCACCTTCTTTGCACCAAGTCTTATGTTAAATCCTATGATCATAATTCAGTGAGACCTGCACTGTGTAATGGAGACACTAACAAGGTTTTTGAGTGTGTGATGTTCTGCCCAGGTGAGCTAGGACTACTTTACAGAGGAACAACTGTGAGAAAAGTGGGGGGTGGGAAGGGAAGTCACAAATGTCAATGAAAATCAGGCACAATCACTCTGCTAAGAACTTTAAGGATGTGCATGCCTTTAATCATCACAACAGCCCTGTGGATGAATCTATTTCATATGTGACAAAGTCAAGACCTCAGTAATTCCCAGTTAGCTCCCAAAGTTGATGAGGGAGGAGCCTGGGTTCCAAAGCCCATACCCACCACCTAGAGGCTGGGTGCTCCCAGCTGTCACCTCTGCACCTTCCTCTCACAGGCTCACGGTCTTTCTGTACAACACTGGTGTAAAGTTTACCAGAAACATCACAAGTGACATAACTATGAGTTCCCCTAAACTACGCAAATTAACTTTCATAAAAAACAAGGTAGAAAGGTTATTATAAACACATGTGGATCTCTCACAAAACCCTAAAACAGGAAGTGCAGATGGGTCTCCCAAAGAATTGAAACCATGTCCTGGAGAACTCCATAAATATATCAAGTCCCCATCCCCACTTCCACCTCCTGCTGCATTCTCTTGTCTTGGTTCTCTCTATTTTATTCTTTATTCTCTTTCTTCAATACAGTTTTCCTTGCTTCTCTATGAACAGGGTAGGAGGTAGACACCCCTCTCATTGTTATACCCCATTCAGTCACCCCCAGGAAACTGATCAACACCCCTAAATCCCAATTCCAATTTCCTCGAAGAGGCCATCTGGCCCAGTCTGTGTTAACTGTGTGCCCTGAAATGTGGCTGTGCATGGCAACTTCCTTTCAGATGTTACAGCGTGGGGAGGGGAGGGGAAGAGAGAACCCTGACAAAGTCTGTCTCAGCCAGGAGTTCAAGATCAACAGCAGTCATGATAAGTCATGTTGATGGAATGTCCTGGATATGATGTGATGAAAATGGGACCTGAACACTGTGGTCTTCCTTCCCAAAACCATAACCTCAATCTAGTCATGAGAAAAACATTAGACAACTCACAACGGAAGGGCATTCTACAGAACACCTCACCAGTCCTCTTCCCAACTGTCATGCGCATCAAAATCAGGAAAGTCTAAGAAACAGCCAAAGTCAAGAGAAAATAAAGGCCCCACCTTTATATTCAGAGATTCAGGGAGAGAGCTGACCTTGGACATGGACAGTTTTGGTTTGCTCACTCCCCTTTTCCTGCTGAGAAAGTTACTCCTTCCCCAGGGGGCCGCCATCTATCACTAAGCGATCATCAAGTGTCCAGGCCAGCCTTAAGGAATGGAAATCCTTTAGTCCTGGACTGGCAACTCTGAATGGGACCTGGACCTCATCACTGTTTTATGCCCTTTATGGGGCCTATCCTGGCTTCTCTCAGGACAGTCTTATAAAACCTTTCAAAGGACAAGAGCCTCTTGTCATGATTAACCTTTGGAATGAGCACTAAGAATAATTTTGCATTCACTTTCACAGTTCAGGATTTTAGGGGAAATACAGATGGTGTAGTTCATTTAAGTATTTTCTCTTCTAAAGCAGTGGATAAGGACAGACAACCCAAAAGGAGTCTCTGGAAATGAAACTGAGATTTGGACATTTTAACCCTTTTTATCCTCTTTGATTTCCCTCTTTCTGTCTCCATTCAAAGTCATTTTAATCGTATGGACTGAATCTTAGCTGATGAGCTAATTTGTCCAGGGAAAATGTCATTAATTCATTAAGCCTCTTCATTCCATATTTAAGAAAAACTTCCCTCAAACATCTTTTATTTTAATAAATGACTGAATTCTGTGCTGTGGTTTGCAGAGTTTTAATGAACTTGGGAATTAATTTCCCAAGTGGTTTATTTTCACCTCTATCACATAGAGAACATACCACTCTTCACAGTCATATCGGTGTTGAGTCTTATTGATACTGAACTTTATCACCCCTACACCACTGTGTAACCTTTTGCACCCTGAGACCTGAAGTAGTCCTCTCTGTCACCCCCACACCTGCAGGGTAAGATTTTAAAGCATCCACTCTCCACCTACATCCAAATTATGGAATTTGGGAACTCAAGACTGAACAAGTACATGCTCAGTCCGTTGAGGGTTCCCATGTCCGATGCCCTACTGTTCACTCTTGCTATTATGCATGCACATCAGCATCTCTAACCATGGGTAAGGGCAATGAATTGCTCATTTCCATCTTCCGCAAAAAAAGCTAGCACACCTGAGTAAAGCACACTTACAAAACAGAGGGCGAAGATGCAGAGGCCCTACATACTTCCCATTTGAGCCCAAGTCACTGCTGTTGACATGGACGGAGTCTGATGGTTAGACATGCAGAGAAAAGGGACTGAAAAAGAATGTCTCCCCCGTTTGCTCACTCTGACTGGGCAGTGATATAATTTCCAGTCTCACGTCTCTATTTCAGACCACATATGGCAGTAATATTGGCTCTTCCCCACCTCAGCCTAACCATGACTAAACAGGTTGATGAATGCCATGCATCTTATCATCATACATGCATATTTTTAAATATAATTCACTTTTGATCTGCACCCTTGTGCAGTGGCGAATGAAAACAGTTAAGATTTCTTCCACTGTCTGCCTTTAAATGTATTAAACAGCCCTGCTGTCAATAGATTATATTCTTGTACAATGATAATAGCCCCAAAAACTAAGAGGCCTTGTCAGGAATTGCAGTTGTCACAGTTTGATGGGAATGATTTTACTTGGGGTTCGTCTGCCGCACAATCATCTCATAATCTGGATATACATCACAGCATGACATGTAAATTTCCTGCTACTCTGCTTTCATTTCCAGAGGCAGCAATCAAATGAAAACCACTCAACCTCACCCAAATGTATAAATAATTTTCATTCAAACATATTAACAGTCAAAATATGAGAATTTATCACAGAGTGCTAGGCCTTTTAAGAAGCAATAAAGACTTTACTTTTTAAGCATATTTCTCCTTAGAAAAGTAATACGAATAGTAACTCGCAATTTAAAAATCACATTTGAAAGTCCACATAGGAACCACCTAATCTGCAAACCCCAGGGATATAGGTGCTTTGCCATAGATTTGATGCTGGGAGGAAAAGAAAGGAAGGAAATACTGTGTGATAGAATCGCATGTGGATTAATAATCACCAACATGAAGACACCAATGTCTCAAAATGCTGATTGATTTCATCTTTATTAAACATACCTTCGGTGCTGCACCATCACTGGTAGATTACTTTCTCCTCAATAGATATACCTGACCTAGCGACAATGTGGATAGTCTAAGACTTTTTTCCCCTGATAAACATCAGATTTAATTGAAAGCAAACTCCTTGAGGAAAAAAACACATCGAATCACAGCCATGGACATGGTTGACTCTCCCCCACTGCGGGCTGAGTTCCAGCAACACTAGCTGTTACTTACCAGGTAAGGGAGACACAGGTTCACAATTGAACAAGAAATTTATCTGTCTTTCGTGCCCAGGAAATTAAAGGAGAACAGGGTGCTGGTTCTAGTCTCTGCCTGGTTGAAGGTGACTGGGGGATGGTCCTGGGGAGCTGCACTTAGGGGAGAGGCCAAGAGCTGCAGGGTGCTCCCCACTGAAGCCTGGGAACTCACCAAGCTTGCCTGTACAGCCCCCTGCATTGAGGCTGAATCTTCAGGTGAGGACTTTGTGCCTGGCGAGACAGAGGTACTGAAAGACATTTGACCAATGAGACACTATGTTGACAAGAGTTTATTAGACACAGAACAAAACCTCAAAAGGACTGAAATACTCTGACATATTAAATTCAATAATCAATCCACTCATATATCCAAAAGGTACCTTCCATATTCTAGAAAAGACAGCACTTTGTCTCTGGGTAAAAGGCTAATTTAAATGTTCCTATCATACCCCAGAGAGCCGCTGAGAATTGGAGGGAGGTTGGGAAGTGTGGGCTAGAGGGTGGGGTCCGGCATGGAAGGAAATCTACTTTTACCATTGATGCCGGTGCCTAAAATTTTGCTGCCTCACTTTAAATTTTTATAATCTTTTCTTTTCCTCCCTACTCCCCCCAGCATGTGCAAAAACTGCTAAGATGACAGTTTTTCCCATTTCCCCAGTAAGTGTGTCTGCAGAAGTAGAAGTACCATAACCTGGGGTACAGCAAGCTCAGCCATTTGAAATAAAACTTTGCAGTACTAATGTTTTTGTAACTGCTTTCATATTGTAATGATATTTTTCCAAGCACTGGTTTTATTTGATCTTAAATACCTTTTTGGGAAAGTCCAGTGAGCTGACTCTAATAAAATCATGCTATTGAAAAAAGGTTTAAGTAGAATGTTCAGAATAAATTACAAAACTGCATGCAAGAATACCAGCTAGTGCTGCAATAAAAAGCTGAAAATGAGTATTCTTGCAATACATTTTAAAGAAGTAGTATACTTTTTTTGTCCATTTTTTTTCATTGAATGTTTCATAACAGAATGCCTGCATGTCACGAAAGGAGAGGAATGCATACCAAATGAACAAACTGCGGGAAAAATTGCCTTTAAGGAAAAAAAAAACCTTGACTTTTGGGGGGAGTACAGAATATATTTCATTTCATTTTCAATAACTGTTGGAAGATAATAGGAAATGTAATTTCTTTCCATTTGCTGTGCCAAAATACTTAAATTACATCATACTTATTCTGTCATATTTTTCCCCCAACATATTCAGGACCCTTTAATGGATTTCACATCCCTTATGCTTGCACGAAGGAATAGATCTGCTCTCAAAGACAGATGTCCAGTAGGAGGGATCACAGGAAACTGCTGGCTGGCCCGAGTGAAAGATACAGGCAACTATTTCATCTTCTCACAGTGACGCAGAGGTAAAGAGCTCACGAGGATGGAGGAGAGTGTATCCACTTAATTACTTTCAAAATTTGAGGTCCGAAGAAATCCTGACTCCCTTTCTTAGTCCTTCTACGCACTGGGACAGTATCACAAATATTAGACACTGAGAGAACAAAGGTCTACAATTGGGGACTCTACCCCATGACTCTGTGTTGCCAGCCATTTGAGAGTTTACTGCATTCTGGGCATTGAATCAAATGCTGAGCTTCAGATTCTGTAAGGAACAATATTTATGTAAATCAAATTAACTTATACATCCAAATTCACTTCTCTCACCTTCACATCAAAAGCAATCATCCCCATCCTATAGAGAAAAACTGGGACAAAGAAAAGGTGACTGTCACATAATGGACAAACTGTGGAACATGATGGACACTCTTGGTGGCCACCTAGCATTCCTTCACCCCATCCATCTTCCTTCCTGGTTTAGTTTGGGAATCTATTTCTCCTGCACACAGCCATGCACCTTAGAAAATGCAACCCATCTGCTTTTAAGGGTGGGCTGACTGGTCATAGGCAATCCTAATCCCTTAGTCACTATTGAATTCAAAAGAGGGTGTGAGCTTCTGAAAGTCAGATGAGAGAGGAAAGCCCTTGGGGCTTCTTCAGGAAAGACTTTTCTCACAACCAAAGAAATCCCTTAATCCTCTTGAGATTTTGTTGTCCTGATGTGGCCCCTGAAAGCTTGGCAGTTACCCTTCTACTAACCACTGGGTGAACCAGTATCAGTGATGGCAAAAGCAACACTGTGTTCGATTTTTAGGCTGCTGTAATAAAGTATCACAAATTGGGTGATTCAAAAAACAAAAAAAGTTTTATCTCACGTTCTGAAGGCTGGAAGTCCAAACTGAAGGTATCAGTGAGGCTCCGCTCTCTCTGATAACTGAGTGAGAATGCTTCCTGGCCTCGTCTAGTGTCTGCCAGCAACCCATGGTGTTCCTTGGTTTGTAGATGCATCACTCCACTATATGGCCACCTTCTCCCTGTGTATCTTCATATTGTCTTCCCTGTGTGTGTCTACCTCTATATCTGAAACCCCCCCACTGTGTATTGCATTAGGGCCCATCCTACTGACCTCATTTTAATATCTCCATAAATACCCTATTATCAGATAAGGTCACATTTGGAGATACTGAGGATGAGATTTCAACATATCTTTGGGGGGCAGGGCAATTGAAACCATAAATTGCCCAAACTTGGGCAGATGCTGAGATTGAATAGATCTTCATGATATCATTGAGCCTCTGAATTAATAAAACCCCGAAACCATGCTAATATATGAAAACTCTTTCTGCATTTCTCAAATCATTTGGTATTGAGATTTGGACTTTGGACTCCACCTTTGTGGATGCAACAGATGTTGAAAACAACAGACCCAATTCCACCATTTAATAGCTGTGTGTCCTTGGAAAAAATCACTTACACTCTGAGAATACTTTTTGTATCTCTAAATTGCCTCAAATGCCACCTCCAAGTTGCTGTAAGGATTGATGAGCCAATGCATGTGAACAGCATTATACAGAGCAGGAGCAGGAAGATTGCTGCTGTGTTCTTCATACAGACTACCCACGTGATTCTGGAAGAATAAAAGCAATAGCATGTAATCTAGTTTTAAAGGGACTAATGAGAACTTATAGTACTTGTTGATTGTTACACTTCAAAATATAATTGAACTTGAACAACATGGGTTTGAACTGTGCCCATCTATTCATACACAGAATTTCTTGTAAACAGATGATATAACTTAACAATATCAGTAACTATCAAGTGGTACTGTAAATGTATTTTCTATTCCCTATGAGTTTCTTTGCGCTTTTTTTTTTTTTTTTTTTTTTTGCATAGAAGAACTGGGATGTAGGTCAGAGGTGCCGGGGAGTGAGATGATTCACCAGAGACAGTGGGGAGCAGAACAAATCTACTGAGATACACTTCTGAGGGGAGCAGCAGAAGGAAGAGCAGGAGCAGGAGAGGTCTGCTGTGCCATGTGGGTCAGCTCCCTGGCAGGGATCAAACTCAGGCCGTAGCAGTGATAGCATTGAGATCTAATCCGTAGACCACTGGGGAGGCTCCCCTATGATTCTCTTAATGATATTTTCTTTTCTTGAGCTTACTTTATTGTAAGAATACAATGTAACATATATATATATATATATATATAAATAGAAAATATGTGCTAATCAACTGTTATTGGTAAGGTTATTCGTATTCAAGTTTTGGGGGTAATCAAAGTTCTATGCTGATTTTTTAGCTGTGCAGGAATCAGTGCCCCCAACCCTCACATTGTTCAAGGGTGAACTGTAAATCATTTTGCTGATGTTTCTCCCTGAGGCATTCTGTAGCCGTCCACCCCTCTTTGTGGTCTTTCTGAAAGTGATCATCTACAAGGCAGTCAACCACGGTGACTGAAAACATAGGCTTGGCAGTCAGACCACTTGCCTTCACATCTTGGTCCTGCCACTTTCTAGATGTAACCTTGGGCAAGTTGTTTAACCTGTACTTTGATTTCTTCATCTCTAAGAAAGGGGAAATGGCAATGAAGAGAATGATTTGTCATCGTATTCTTAAAAGGAATCAAAAGACATAAAGTGATTAGTAGAGTGTCTGGCATGTAGAAGTTAAACACACACTTTTTCTTTCCTTTAATCTCCCTTATAGTCTGCAATCATCTTAGGGAGCTACATCAGTGATTTTCAAACTTCTTTGAGTGTCAGATGCACCTGTGATGCTTGTTAAACATATGGATTCCACAGACTATCCCTCCCCCATTCAGAGAACCAGATCCAGTTGGTCTGTGATGTACTTTTAACAAACACTCCAGGTGAAATTAATGCAGATAGCTCCTTATCAGTCACTGAGAAAATCGCTTTTATTGGTTGGAAGTAAAGAGACTTGGAAAGAGCCATCTTGGAGACACATACTTTCTTATCCTCCCTTCTAGTCTGGAAACTTCGGGAAGGTAGAGGCATCATCTCTGTTGCTTTCCCCCACCACATGTCTAGTACCTTGATCACAGTAAGTCAAAAGTGTATACTGTGTCAACTTAAAGTAACCTCAGATGGTACAGAAACAAGTGGTCAGAGAGAAATGGTTGGGGGGGGGGTGGAAATCTCAGAGGAAGGAAATCAGTCTCCACTATTTAGTGATTCCAAGAAATTATGTTGGCACAGCTGTTCTGAAGCAGCTCCAGCACCTATTTCTGTTTCCGTGAGCCTACTTAACTGTGGAGTCTGGATATCAGCGTCATTAGGAACTTTGCAATTCTAAGTTGGCTTAACTTTTCAGATATACCAGAGTGGGGCAGAGACCCCTGAGTCCAAAGCACTTTTGACCAGGTGCAGGAGGACAAAAGTGCCAAATGAAAAGTTGAATTTGGACTTCTTATTGTTACTTGATCACTGGACCAACTAAGTTTAACTCTCTTAGGGCAACTTTAACAAAAAAATCATTTACAGGGTTGTTTGGCTAATAATTCATGTTATTATAGCGTAATATGTAGCTACTATTTTTTGAATAACTATATGGGTGAGATCATTTTCATGAATTACACCATTAAATTTTCAAGAATTCATTCAACTAGTATTTGCTGAGCATCTACTGTGTGCCCAGTTATCAAATAAAAGCTGGTATGATCAACCTTTCTTACAGTGATATCTATAGATCATATATAACTTTATACAAGAAACTTCCTAGAAAGACTAAGAGGATAATAAGTATAAAACATTGATACAATGTCTGACACATAACAAGCACTTAATGAAAGTTAGTCATTATTACTGTTAATTGCTACAGCATATACATATTGACAGTAGTTCTGGATTTTTTTTTCTGGAAATGTTCTAGGTCAATGTTCCCTTGTTTGATTATTTATATTTAATAAATGCTCTATAATAAATATAAAATGTCCTAGTAATAAAAAAGATGTTATTTACTTTAAAAATAGGACATTTATTTCACTTTTGAATCCACAAAAAAACCCAACACTGCCATTCACAGCACCACCTAGTGGCTCCAACAGAGTGTGACAGAGAAGAGCCTCTTCCTGCATCCCACCCCCACCTCCTCTGGACAAATTCTCAGATCACTACTTCATATGAAAATTCATAGGAAAAGTGATTGTGATATGTTCCAACAAGCACACAACACCCAATGACTGGTATTCTTAATTTCTGGACCCTTATTGGTCTTTAGAATTATATTTTTTCATGATGGGATGATTTTATTTCTTATAGAACTTTGCTCTTCTTACTTTGTTGTACAGAAATACCACTCAGGAATATAGTGACATCTCTTAACACATACACACAAAATGTAAGCATTATATCTTGAAAATATCCTAATGGATAGAGGTAAGAAAAACTGTTTTTAAGCAAAGATAAGTTTAATAACACAAAAAGCATTTATTGAGTACCTATTAAGTACCAGGCATCTGACAAGATGTTGCAATGAAAGGCTGACATAAGACATATTCCTTTTCCTCAACAAATTGTTATGGGAGATTGAAGTTTAATGCATTAGAGTGTGACACAGCAACTCATGCATATACATATTCACTCATTGAATGAGTATTTACTGACCATATACTATGTAATAGGTACCGGGTATTCAGAAATGTATGAGATAAAGTTCCAGTCTCTACAGCTCACAATCTAATGGGTGAGAGATAGTAAGCAAGTGAATATAAGATATAGATGTGATAATAAATGCTACAAAAATAATAAAGTTGGCTAAAGGGAATAGAGGACTAGATTTGCTGCTGATACAGGATGGTCAATGAAAATAGTTCTTATCAGGGGATATTTGAAAAGAGACCAAGAGTTAGTAAGAATACAAGGATCTTGAAGTGAGGGTGTGCCCCACTCATTGGCGGAACAGCAAGAAGGATCATGAGGATGAGCAGAGTGAGTTAGGGATTGAGTAGCAGGTGATAAATTTGGATCAGATTCTGTAGAATCTTGTTGGCCATAACAAAGGGCTTTGACTTGACTCAAGGGTTAATAGGAAGCCATTGTCAGATTTTATCAGAGGAATGACATGCTCTGGCTTCCAATTTAAATATCATTTGGCTGCTGAGCAGAGGACAATAGTAGAAATAATGAAACCATGCAATTATCAAATGAATTTGACTGTCTATGAAACAACTTATTGTGTGGATAAAATGCAAAAGTAGAACAGAGAAGAATTAGTGTTCAATTATGTGGGAGTGACAAAGAAAGCATCCTCATTGGAGGTGAGAGTTTCTTTATCTTCAAGTTTGAATGTTTTGGCAAGGAGAGTTCTTCCACCAGGAAACCCATAACATCACTATTTATTTTTATTAGTATATTTTAATTTATGTTTTTAGTAGTTTCACCAATGTCCAAATCCATTCATTTATTAAAGTTGCAAAATGGCAATATTCTTATTCTTTCTTTTCATTTATATAGTTTAGCTGGAATACACTTAGAAAGAATCTTTCCTTTAATCCTTCCTTCATTTCTATGCAGTTGTATAATTCACATAAAAAGGTAAGATGAGTTATGCAAACAACCTAAGTGCCAAACAACAGGTGAGTGGATAAAGAAAATATGAGATAGATACACACACACACACACACACACACACACACAATGAAATACTACTTGGCTATAAAAAGAGATAAAATCTTGCCACTTGTGGCAACATGGATGGAACCAGAGGATATTATGCTAAGCAAAATAAATCAGAAGGAGAAAGACAAATATCAGATGTTTTCATTTATTTGGAATATACAGAAACAAAGGAACTCACAAAAATAAACCAAAACAAATTCTAGAAATATGACTACAGAAATGACACTGCTAGAGAGGGAGGGGGAAGAGTGGGGCACAAAGGGGAGAGGGAGCCCACTATTGAAAGACAGCAGGCACTGCGGTGGGTTTGGTGTGGAGCACACATCTGAAGCGGAACACAGCTCTTCCGCTAAATCATATACAGTGTTGTAAACCAACGGCACCTCGATAATAAACAAATGGCAAGATAAATGCTTCTTTTTTCCCTTTATTTTCAGTTTTCAGAATGAGTTGCTTAACTAGCATCTTTCTCTGGTGATCACTGCTTGCTTACTACTCTCTGCCTTCTCTGCCCCCTCTTCCTCTCTCTATTTTTCTTTCTTGTCCTCTTTTTTTCCTATGTTTCTTGTTATCTTATAAACTTACTATTTTAAACCTATCTGGTGGGTCTTAATCATTGGCAGTATTATCTTCATGGACGCTAAATCTTTCTCAGGAGCCTCTTCAAGCTGGCTCTTGAGGGAACCCCAGTAGTTCTGATAGTTACTGGATACCGGTTGTGACAAGCTCAGCACATCCATTCCCTGTCCCTAACTTGGTTTCAGCCACTTCTCTGAGGAGTCCTGTTTCCTTTGTGAGATACAGTGTTTCAGCACCATAATGTGAACTCTAGATGCTCATTATTTCTGTTTTGGTCATTGTTTCTATACTTTTTCAGTGGACATAGTTTGAAATTTTTTAAATAAAATTATGATTTCGTATTCAAACTTTCAGTTTAAACTATGAGATTTTTTGCTCCTTTCTCCCACACTCATTGTCTTCATTTTCAACAACTGCAGAAATGATAGAGCGTAGTTAAATTGGGCAAAAGGTGTCAATTGTATGCTGCAGGACAGAAGTGGACTTTCAGTGGTAAAGTAGTGTATACACATGTTAATTTTTAGGGATGCTCACCTGAAACTTACATAATACTATAATGTAATGTTACTTTGATTAATAAAATAAAATCACAAAATAAAAATTTTTAAGGGGAGGAAGAAGGTTTCGAATGAGAAAAGATGTCAGAATGGAAACAAGTCGGAGGGGAAATAAGATGCTAAACCTCTGGCTTTGAAAGTGGAGGAGGGGCTGTGAGCCAAGGAACTTCGACTGCCTCTGAAGCTGGAAAATACAAAGAAAGATTTTCTCCAGAGGCTTCAGAAGGATCACAGTCCTGCCAGCACCTTGTTTAACTGTAGCAAAGCTGATTGCAGACTTCTAACTTCTAAAATGGTCATGTAATAAATTTGTGTTGTTTTAAGCCTCTTATTAAAATAGTAAGTCATTTGGGGAATGTGTGTGTATGGGTTCCAAAGAGAAGCACTCCCTAGCTGTGACTTATAAAGCACTCTGCAAATAAAATGTCAATAAACAACTGGCACTCTTTAGAAATTTCTTTTTCCCCTTTTTTATTGGATAAGTTTGACATGTACCATTGAGTAAATTTAAGATGTACAACGTGTGCCTTTGATATATTTCTATATTGTTTAGACTTTTAAAATTATTTTCTTCAAAATTCAAAACATCATCAACCAAATCAGGTCTGGTCTTCCCTTTGGGAATGCTTTTCAAGACAGAAGTCACACAGAAAGTAACTATCACACAAAGCCATTAACATGCTTAAAACCACAAAACCACATCACTTAGTTTAATCATCCATTTTATTTATCGCACTTATCTTCCACTTTTAAAAGTGGAAGTCTCAGAGCATAAGGATGTGCCCTTATTTAAAAGTATTTAAAAAGAAGAGCTCCAGAGGGTGAAGGGCATTTCTTGGGAGATCCTAGGGAGGGTCTGAGATAGCAGAAGACCCAAGCTAATAACAAGGCCTCTGCTGTAGGTGGCACTGTATTTGCTATTTAACACACATTAATTCTTATTCTCAAAACCACTCTGTCACTGAATGATGCTTTCCCATTTTATTTTTTTTAGGATGTATTTATTTATGCATACAAGCTGGAGTACAGACTAGAGGTGTGGGGTGGCGAGAGGGTTCACCAGAGACAGAGCAGGGAGCAGCACAGGCAGATCACCCGAAATACACTGCTGAGGGGAACAGTGGGCAAGGCAGGAGAGGTCTGCTGCACCATGTGGAGTCTCCCTGGCCGGGTGTTGAACTCGCGTCACCGCTGCCGACAGCTCCACACGAAACACCTAACCACTGTGCCACCAGGGAGGCCCACGTTCCCATTTTAGATCTAAGGAATTTGAGAACCAGGGAAGTTAGGAGGCAGAGTTCAAAGTCACCGCACCATTAATGAGGACAAGATTCAAATTCAGGTCTGCCTGGTTTCAAAATCAATAGTCTACCCATTCCCTTAATTTTTTTAGTCAATTCTCCAGAGACTTGGCTTATGTGGCTATATAAAGTATGTTTTATAAACTAGCGTAAGCATAGAGTCACACCTCGTGTATAAGAAGCATTCATCGTGAGAACTAACATTTGGTGAACCCGGGAGAGTTTACAATGATACATTTTTCTAACTGGATCAGTTCTTATTCCCATTTCACACAGGAGGAAATTGAGACTTACAAAGAGGTTAATTTGATCAGCTAATAAGTGTCAGAACTGGGGTTTAAACCCAAGATTTCTGATTCCAATTCCCAATTTATTTTATTTTCACTCTTGGTCCTCCCTGGTTCCACTTACCAGATATCAGAGTGAGGGTAGAAATGAAAATTTCAGGACCTCCCTGCAACAGGTTAAGTCGCAGCGCTATGAAGTTATCCAGAGCTACTGCAGCACGAGTTTGACACCAGGCCAGAGCTTCCCACATGGCGCAGGAGACCTCTCCTGTCTCACCTGCTGCTCCCCTCAGTAGTGTATTTCAGTCAATCTGCCTGTTCTGTTCCCCACTCTGTTTCTGGTGAATCCTCTCACACACACACACCCCTCACACCTCTGGCCTACACCCTAGCTTGTATGTATAAATAAATAAATCTTTAAAAAGAAAAGAAAAGAAAATTTCACTGGGAAAGCCAATAGAAAGAGAGTTTAAAAATACCCCCTACCCTACTAAGACGCCACTTATCAACAAAATCTCATGATTTCACTCTAAACTGAGTATCATAAAAACAATAAAATTTTACTTTAAAAATCTTCACTTATAAAAACCTCTAGGTGAAAAATATGCATATTCAGTACCCTAACATTGGAGCAAAAATAAATAAATAAATAAATAAAGACATAAAAGAAACATGTAATTCTATTTTATTTTAATTTTGCAGATATTTTTAATCTTTCAGCTAT
>PVIJ01003459.1:27500-134899 GCA_004024925.1 Scalopus aquaticus
TTAGTCCAAGAGAAGGAAACAGTAAGAAATTTTAATTCCTTGGGTTGGTCCGAGACATTGTTTTCTTTTATGTTTTTAACTATGAGCTGCTTTTTTCCTTAAATTTTGTGTGACAGTCAGTCTCTACCAGTAAGCTCTCTGTATGTGTACATTAAGTTCTTGAAAGAAAGCATTAAGGTGTGAGGGCCATCCTGAAGGGTCACCATGACCTGAGGGCTTATTGGATGTGAAGTCAGAAGCGCTGCACTCAGCACCAGTGCCAGACTTGGCCGCTTCTTAGCTCTGTGACCTTGGGCAAGTCACTTGACTTCTAGATCTCAGTGTCCATCCTGTGATAGGTCTCTGTGAGGGTCTCTGTGAGGATTCAGTGAGAACAATAACTCAACAAATATTACCTACGTGAGTCTCCAAAATGCTGGCTCTGCAAGCATTGGGATGTTATGTAATGAAACTTGGTGATTGTTAACAAATGAATTATTATAATGAAAAAATAGTATACATTATATTCCTGGGTGTTACTCAAATAACAGTGCCAAATGATATAGTAGTAACTAAAATGTGTTTCAATCTTATTATTGTCCAGACACTGTACTGACCTTCTTTACGTTGTCATTTATCCAAGATACAAGCCTCTGAGGTAAGGGGTTATTATTGTTCCCATTGAGTAAGTAGATAAGGAAATGGAGGTTTTTTAAGAGGTTAAGTAACTTTCTATACAATTTTGGAAAGTGCCAGAAGCCACATTAGAACTCAGGCCTATTTGACTCTTAATATACCCAGACTTGAGCTAAACCCTTGTCCTCTTCACCCTCGACCCCTAACATTTTCAAGACTTTAAAAGTAATGTCTAAGTATTTTTAGATAACAGTTGGTGTGATCTCTTTCACAGCCCCTAAGTCCTTTGTTCAATTTTAAACAAAACTTGAGACTCCATGAGGATGTTACAGGAAGCATTGGCATAGACCCTTTCTGTTCTCAGTGCTTTTCTCTGCCACATGACCAGACTCACCACATTGCCGCTGGTCAGTAGTGTCCCCTTCTATGATAGGAAAGGGAGGCACAGGCCAGTGCTGTGACTTGCTCCAGGTCCCAAAACTTGTCAGTAATGGACCAGACCACTCAGCTCTGTAGTCACTGTTACCAAACTACATTTCTTCTCTCAAGAGGAGCCAAATGTTAATCAAAGCATACATATACTCTCCAGATTTTTAGAGGGGACTTCTTTTTTAACTTACTAAAGATATTTTAAATAAATGAAATCATTCATTAGTGCTTACCCATACAAAACTGGCACATGCCAAGCACACAGTAGGTGTTCAACTTATTTGTTCAGTGGAATACAAGTTTCAGGCTCTCAGAAGAAATGCTTATTCTTTACTTTTTCAGAAAACAAAAAGAATAGCTGGGATCTTTTCCAAATCTCCAGGAAAGCCTTAATGTGATGCAGGCAGAAAAAATCATCTGTTTTCTGTTAACCTAGACTGGTACTGGTTTTCCTAACCTTAAAGTAACTTCAACTGAGAAAAATGGGTAACAGGAAAGAACACACAACATGCAAGTTTGGAATGGCAAGTCCTTGCAAAAAAGCTGCCATTGCTCCCATCTCCCACCCCTTCGCCATGACAGGCATAGCTAATAGATCATGGTAAGATTTCCTGCTGATCCTGGACACAGCCTCCAGTCCTTAAACACTTGCTCCAGGCAACTACCACTAATCCATCAGAACTGACACTCATGCTGAAATCTATTTGTCATCCCTGATAGTCTTAAAGGTTTTTTCTCTGTGGCCTAATGGAGACTGGAGAACCAGCTCAAGCTGTTTATATATCCCTTTGACTTTGCCAAAAGGACAGGTGAGACCAATCTATAAAGTTTTTTGTTTGTTTGTTTGGGGCCATTCTTACTTGGTTTAAACTTTATTGAAGAATTTCTGACGTTGATTATAGAATCTCTGAGTTACTGTGTGAAGCTGTGAAATCTCTTAGATAGCTTTATAAATAAGCTGGATCCTTACTGGCTCAGAATTATTGGGCATCCTCCCTATGAAAGAATTGAAATAAAATAGTCTCTAGAGATCATCTTTGATCCTATTATTGGATTTCTTTTCCCCAGCCCAAGTTGATAAAGTCATCTCTGAAACAATTTATGTATTTCCAAAGTTTGAAAGACATCTCCAGCTCAAAAATATTGTGTTGCCTACAATTAAGAGATGCCATATGTGCATTTAAAAATAGTCTCTAAAACACATATTTATAGAATACTACAAATTTTAAAAGAAGAATCTTGCATGTAACCATCAACTGCATTACACTTGTTATGACCCCACTTGTTAAGCCTTTAGAAAATACCATAATACAATTTGGTATTATGAAATGATCAGCTGATTAAAATACATCAAAATCTTGTCTTTTCATTAATGCACATCCTAAAGGAAGATTGTTAAAAGGATAGTAAAACCATATGATAGTTAAACCACGTCTTGATTTCATACTGTGCATTTTAAATATAATCAGTCATGATTTTGAAGTTCATCAAAATTTCCTAAGCAAGTGTATACCTATAAAAAGATGTTTTAATTAAAACTATTAACCAATATAAGCAGAGCTCTACATTAAAAGCTTGGTTTGGAATGGCAGCCAATTATGATAAGTTGCCAGTCTAATAAGAGGTAACGCATCCTAACGCATTGTTCTAATCCAAAAGAGAGACTGAAGAATTTAACTGACTCATATCAATTAGCACAGGAGGTGATTGTTGTTTCATTCATTCATTCATACACACACACACACACACACACACATATGTATATAACTGTGTATTTATGTGTGTGTATATATATGCAAAACAAACTCCTTAGATTGCTAATAATCTCTGTGAGCCCTGAGAAGGAAGAAAAACGTACTTAGGTATAACTTATATTAGGCATAAATCAAAAGTTTATGAGGCCATATATGTATAAATAACTTTTTGGATGCTTACTCAGTGCAGGAAATTTTCTAAGCACTTTATATGTATCAGTCCTCACAATAATCCTCTGGAGTCATTGCCCATTTTACAGAGGAGGAAACTGAGGTACAGCAACATTGTGTAATTTATCCAACATCAGTAAGTGGCAAAGTAAGACTTTGAACTCAAAATCCAGTATTCATCATCAACTTCTACTCCTCTTAATATGTTTATAGATTTTATTTTTTTAAAGATTTATTTATTCATGCATGCAAGCTGGGGTGTAGACCAGAGGCATGGGGGTGGGGAGCATGAGAGAAATCACGAGAGAGTGGGAAGCAGAACAGGCGGACTGACTGAAATACACTGCTGAGGGGAGCAGCAGGCGAGGCAGGAGAGGTCTGTGGCGCCGCGTGAGAAGCCCCGTAGCCAGACATTGAACTCGTGCTGCAGGGGCTCTGGGTAGTCCCCTAGTGCTGCAGCTCAATCCTTTGCGCCACCAGTGAGGCCCTGTCTATAAATTTTTGTTTTGTCCAGTTTTAAAACAGAAGATACAGGAATCATGATTTTTCCTCTGCTTTTAAGCTGAAATGGAACAAAATGTACCATCACAGTATTTTAAAACTAGACTAAACAACCGGGTAATTCTGGTTTTCACAGATTTATAGCAAAGATGGAACTAAAATACCTAGACGTCATTTTGGAGAGTGTATAAATATGAAACGGGGGGCCATTCTGGAAGCTGTATAAAAATGAAATGGGGGGCCTACAGCTTGTGCAAGGCCAGACCAGTGCCTGGTCCCAGAAGCTGCTTACTGGCAGTGCATGTGGCAGCTTACCACCCACCACCAGTGGCCCCACTGGGGCTCAGGCTGCAGGCAGAGGCCAGGAGTGATGGTGGGGAGCAGTGATTCCCCTACCACGCCGCCCCAGGTCATGTAGCACCACTGGGAGTGCAGAGGCAGGTTTCCCTCTGCTGGAGCAAGGTCCAGCACAGAAGGCAACTGTGAGCCCTGCAGCCCGTGGTTCAGGACGCAGGGAGGGGCATAGGGTCCCACTGGGCCAGCTGGGCCAGCTCCAGCGCTGTGGCTCCCCCAGCTGCAGGCAGTAGAGAGGGCCGTGGATTTGGTGCTTGGAGCGTACAACAGACAAATCAGGTGTGAGCTATGAGCTGATTAGTGCTAAATGGCCCAATCAGCCACAGGATTGATAAAGGTCCAATCACATTTGTAGATGGGGGACCTTGAAAAGGGCTTTAAGGCAGGGCAGGCACCAGCTTGGGGTTCTTGAGTTCTCTCTTGCTTCCTGGCTTCAGAAGAGAGACTAACTCTCAAGGACACTGTTCCTGACCTCTGCAGGAGGTAGAGAAAGCTACTGACCTCTGAAGAAAGAAGCCGAAAAGTGCAAAGAAGGCAAAGAGTTTCTCAGAGGCTGGGGGTGCCGCACCTGCCTCCGACCTGCCTCTCACACTGCCTGGAAGGAGCATAGGCCCTGGGGCTAGAGTCTCAACGAGCTGTTTGTTGTGGTGTGAGCCAACATCTCCCAAAGAGCTATTAACATGGTGTTTCTGATGCTGCCGCCTCCTTGTGACCAGTAGTGACGGGTACTACTGGCCAGTGCTGCCCAGCACTTTTGAACAGTGACCGGAACTCTGGGTCATATTTTGAGAGCTTTAATCTTCCCGCACTTCTTCCTGGTGCTGCTGCCTCCGCTGCTATCTGGTCCAGCTTCGATGCTGTCCAGCCCGGCCTTCGGACTATTGCTGAGGGCGGCTGCGGTGTCATCTCCGCAGCCCCGCCTGTGAGCACTGCCAGCTGCATGAGTTGGATCCCGGGTGCTGCTTTTGCTGGTGTGCCATAAGCACCAGGCCCTCATGGGAGGACGGCTCCATCTTGGATGAACGGCTTTTTGCTTGGGACTTCTGGACACTGTGGACACTCTCCAGGGTGAGCTAACTGGCCACTTGTGGCCTTAAGAAATTTTTGTTTGCCCTCCTTGTTAAGTAAACCCCATTATTATTGTTCCCTGACCCTGAGTGGTCACCGCATGTGCATGCGGGTGAAGAACCCACAGACAGTGACCTGTTCTTTTTCTGGGCACTGTCCTTGAGGCTCTAGGCATCCCTATAGCCCCTTATTGCTTTGTTTCAAGTAGAACCTAGTTGTTTAAAAATCATTACATTTTTTAATGTCTGATATGAGGCATGCTAACTACGTAAGTGGCAAGGAGTTCTATATTTATTTTAAAGTTGGCTCAAAAAATATACAGTCCTAGTATAGGAAGAGACACATAAAAAATTATGTCAGGGCCTCCCTGGTGGCGCAGCGGTTGGGCGCTGCACTGTGGAGCTGTCGGCAGCGCGCGATGCGAGTTCGATGCCCAGCCGGGGAGAGTCCCACATGGTGCGGCAGACCTCTCCTGCCTGGCCCGCTGCTCCCCTCAGCAGTGTATTTCTGATCTGCCTGTTCTGCTCCCTGCTCTGTCTCTGGTGAACCTTCTCACCACCCCATGCCTCTGGTCTGTACCCCAGCTTCTATGTATAAATAAATAAATCTTTAAAAAAAAATGATGTCAAAAGCCTAGAAGGTCAAGTGCCCGGCTCTTATTGACCTTCCTTCCTGGTACAAGTACAGAATCACTCTCCCTGGATGCCTCCACATCACATATTTGATCTCTTGTCTTACTCGTACCTCCTGGAAGTTTTTCTTTTGTCAAAAAACAACCATTAATGTTTGAATGAATGTGGTGCTGTGAAATTTCCATCCTGAAAATTCACACACACATACACACCCCAGACTGGTATGAACCTCTACCATGAGAATTACCTGTTTATGTGGTTGGTTTACATATTATTAAACCACCCATCTGATCTCTAATGGCAGCCTTGCTGACACTGTCTGACCCAGTTTGACAATCTGGATAGAAATTGTAGGGTTGGCTGTTCAATGGCTGTGACTTTTAACAGCACTGCTTTTGGGCCTCAAATCAATTCTCTCTGTTTACAGACCATTTCACAGCCCTTTACCTGCAACATCACTTGTGTCAGTCCCATAAATACTTTGGTGTATATAATGCTTGAATTAGCATAATGGTTTAGGCTCGAAGCTCTTAGCCCAAAGAAGGACACGTCAACATGTTCTCTTCACTTAGCAATTAAGAGCCATTATGCTGCTTCAGTGGAAATATCATCAAGGTTAAAGACAATCCCAAACAGCCCTCTCACCTTTTGATTCTAAGTCTAATAAATGAGGCATAGAAATTGAAATGTTAGTAAACAGTCCTACTTGCAAGCTTTTTTTGGATCATGCTTAATCAGACCCCCATTCACCAGACATGCAACAGATTCAGAAAGGTATATAGTGAATTGTTCATTTAGTGTGAGATTTAATTCCAAAGTCAGAGTGAGTACTGGTTTATTTTTCCAGATTTTTTAAATTTTAGTGGAAAGTTCCATAAAAAACATTACTATACTTTATATTAAAGAAATATTTCTATACTTTTATTATTGGAGATGGCAAAATTTACATTTTTAAGTTAGTGTTGCTATGACTTTTAAATGGAAGGGTATTCCCAAGGCCTTTTTATATTTTTTTCTTTTCAGAATTTTTAAAAATTAGTTTTATTGAGTTATAAGTTACATATAACAAGATTCAATTTTAAGTGTACATTTTGATGAGTTTTGGCAAATGCATATAGGTGTGTGACTACCATCATGGTTAATATATAGAATATTTCCATAACCTGAAAATTTTCCCTCATGTCCCTTCAAAGTTAACCCTCTTCCCCATGCCTGGAAACCAATGATTCAATTTTAATCACCAGTTTTGCCTTTTCTAGATTTCATATGAATGGAATCAGATGGTATCTCATCTTTATTTTCATTCCCATATTTACTTCTACCATTCCCCCTATATTTCAGCAATGAAAAGGTAAAGTAGGAAAATAACATAGGTAGAATCTTGGCTCTCGTCTTTAACTCAATGACCTTAAGTAAATTAATTAAAATTTTCTGGGCTTTGGTTTCCTCTTCTGTAGAACAGAGATAATACATAATACCCACATGGAGTCTGTAGGGGATGTAAATAAATCTATGCACATATGCTTGGGTAAGGCATCTAGAAAATGCTGAATACCTCTTGGTTCCTTCAATTGATCATGTTCTCTCCAGCAGTTTAACATCTTTAACAGTTGCTCACTGACAGTTGTCAGTACTGAAGCCAGTCACTGCAAAAAGGCACAAGAGCACATTTTAGATGTTTTTTTTTTAAGATTTATTTATTTATACATACAAGCTGGGGTACAGGCCAGAGGTGCGGGGCGGGGAGAGGGCTCACCAGAGACAGAGTGGGGAGCAGAACAGGCAGATCAGAAGTACACTGCTGAGGGGAGCAGCGGACGAGGCAGGAGAGGTCTGCCGCGCCATGTGGGATTCTCCCAGGCTGGGCATTGAACTCGCATCGCGCGCTGCCGACAACTCCACAGCGCAGCGCTCAACTGCTGCGCCACCAGGGAGACCCCACATTTTAGATGTTGAAAATAATCTCTATTTTGTTTTAATGGTTAATGCACAATTGTATACATTTGTCAAAACTCATCTTACTGGACCCATAAAATTGACAATGATATTAAGCACAACTGCTTTTTTGAAATCTATAAATAATAAAGAAATATGGAAAGCTCTTGCTTTTAAAAGGAACACGCAATGAGAGATAACCTTGACTTGATGCTTCATTGAATGAGCTTGCTGCTTTGGTCATATAAGGGAAGAATTCAAAGCCTTCCTCAGGACAGCATATCTGAAATCACCAGCCAGTCTTAAAAGCAGCAAATGTAGTCTCTTACAACATTTGTGTTGACATTTTAAGTTTAAGAAGGGTGCTCTGCAATGAGAGTAAAAGTAGTTAGTGTAAGAGAAAGAGTGTATATACATAAAAGAGAAAAAATACAGTTAAGTTACATTGTATTGCCTATCTTGAACTAACAGCTTCAAAATGTCATTAACAGCATATTGGATATAGAAAACATACAAGAAAAACTTGAGCTCAAAATCAGTTAATCAGAGTGTCACTTTCAATGGCACACCTTCCTCCACTCCCAACAATGCTCTTGTCCACATTCTGAGTTAAGTACCCCTTCTTTGTTCCTAGCTCTGTCACATTGGTTACCTCAATGCATCTTAATTTTTGGTTTATGTGCCTTTTCTTTTCACAAGACTGTGTAACTGTTGAAGACAAGTACTTTTTTTTTATATTGTTATTCCCTGGCACTCTGAATAGCCCTTTGTAGGAGCTTAATAAGTGTTGGATGAGTAAATGATTTCTTAATGACATCACCTTCATTAGTAACCTTACAAAAAGCATTTACTCTGGTCTTTCTTTTAATAATGATGTGGGTTCAATGTATAGGAGGATCCGAAGTAACAGGAGGGTCGTAAAAGAATAACCACCGAGGTGGACTGTAGAGAAACCAAACAAGGGTCAAACCAAGACAAACTATAAACTCAGCTCTTGAAAACTGACAGTAGATCTGAGGCATCGAAGAGGGGAAGGAAAGGGAGCGGGGTGAGGATGAGGGACTTTGGTAGAGGATTATGGGTGCTTTGGGGGTGGGTGAGCTATGATGACCACACCCAAGGGGACAAATCCTATACTGTCAAAATATCAACAAAGATGTAAACATCTTATCTTCCTGAGGGGAAGATAAGAAAGGTACTGGAAGAAGCTAAGAGGAGTGTCATTTAGCTCTTCACTCACAGAATCTCTGATTTGGGTAAATTCATGGGCATTCTGAGTCTAGGATCCAGAAGCAGAGGATCTGGGTTAGACTCCAGCCCTGCCAAACTGTTCCCCTGACCTGGTCACTAAACCTTCCTAAGCTTCAGTTTACTTGTGACTTCACTCCTCACATACGAAAGAGAGGAAACAATGATATCTCCTTCATGGCGTTTCAGTGAGATTAGATGAGAAGATGTGTGTGAGGTGCTTAGCATAGTGTCTGGAACACCGTAAATTCACATGTTAATTCTCTAACATTTTAACAGCACAGACTCTGGAGTTTAACAGGTTAGATTTGAATCTCAATTCATTCCATTTCAGTCATCAATTGCCTGTTTGAGCCTAGAAAGAGCACTTATAACCACAGGCTCCCCAAGTGTAAACTGAAGATTCTCTCCCCTCCCCCAGATAATTTTGGGAAATAAATGAGATAAAGAGCTTAGCACAGTGACCTGCACATAGTAAGTGCCCAATGAAAGCTAATTACTATTCTAGTCTGCTAGGACCTAGCTCCACTGTCATCATATAAGCCCTGCTCCTCAACAAGGAGTCTTCACTTCAGTCAAATATATTCCCTCTCTCATCTGAATGTGCAATGCATTGTCATTAGTTTGTTTTGCTATTTCTTTGTCATTATTTTGTTTATGCTACAGCTTCCACAGGATAGTAGGTTAAAAAGAACAAAGGTTTTGAGGTCTAAATGACCAGGGTCCTAAATCTGACTTTGCCAGTCTCCTAATACAAGGCATAGAAGGCATGTAGCATCCCTGAGTATATTTTAACCTGTTTCATGGAGATGATAATCTTCATTATCTTGTGAAGATTGAATGAGATAATACGTAGTAAGGTACCTAGTGTATAATATGTATTTGGTGAATAAACTTCAGTTTCCAATCCACTGTATTCTCCCAGGGAAGCATACTTGTGCTCTCTTTCTACCTACCTGGCACTTTGTGACCTTTAAGATAGACCTGAAACCCCACCTCCTTCTGGAAGCTATATCACTCTTACCTACCTTAATCACAAATGTACTGTGTGCCATTTTTATTTTGCTGATTCTGTGAATTAATCTTCTCTCTCCGATTGAACCAATTAATGCTTACCTCTTCTAAGTCAAAGACCCCTTTGATAATCAGATATTTCTTTGACTCTCTCCTTGAAGATTTTCCCAGGTACATAAAAATTTGTAAAGAATTTCAAGATGCTAAGATCCCCTAAAATCTCTAAAACAGATTTTGATTTCCCTGAGGGCAATGAGTATATGATAGTCTTTGTACTTTTGGGGACTGAGGATATAGAGGGAGTCAGTGAAGACGAGGTAATGGCGGATTTGCCTTCTGCTGCAGAAGATGGGTGAAGTCGTGGCAGCACCTGAGCAGGGGCTTAGAAACTCATCAGCAGCATCTCAGTCTTTAATTTTTCTCTAAGCAATACATCTAAAGCTTTATTCTGATATTGAAGGATGGAACATAAATATTAGAGCAATAAACAGAAAAGTAACGAAAGAATACTCCATTTCTGCTCTGTTGTTGTGTCCAAGAGTCTTCCTCTGCTCTTCTCTTCAGACCCAGAGTATAACTTTCCCCTGGGCTTGGCCACTTCTCATTCCCCCATTAAGAGCTGGTTGTTTGGTTTGGCTGTTTTTTCCCTTAATGGCCTCTGCTTCTGGGATAAGACAGTTCACCTTTGCCTCATTCATGCAAAATTATTTGATTTTGGTTTTCTGATCAATGCAGATGTAACAAGAGAGGTGCCACATAAAGGATCTAATTCGAAGAGTCCCCAGCCTGACTTCTAGTCATGGCACTGAGTAACCCACAATGTGACTGTGGCAGCGTGTCCTTGTGGTCTCGGTCTCCTTCCTACAATGTGGCGAACACTCCCAGCTCTGACCTCCATGACTCAGAGACATTGTGATGATTTATGCTTGGAACTAAAGGAATTTTCTAAGAGCTTCACTGTCATGCACAATAAATGAATATTGAACAGCTAGGAGGAATGGGTTTTAAGGATTCAATTACTAGCTTGAGTGAGAGTTGCCATATTTACCATATAAAGTTTTCTACACCATCCTACAAAACATACTTAACACTAGAAAACTAGAAGCTATGAACTTTCTTTCTCTGATGATTGAAAGCTTCATGGATTTTGTATCTACTGGCCAAAGCCACCAAAGAGAAATGAACTTTATTACACTTTAATCTTGTGGTGATTTGGAAAAATTGGATAGTAGTTTCCACCAAAGGGGACTTTTTTTTTTCTCAATGCTTAAATTTGTCCTTAATTATTTTGGCATCATAGAACATTTCAAAGAAACCTACAAATCTTCTTCCTAGGAAAGTAGAAATATATGTGTACACAAAAATTTGCATAAGCTTGTATAAACCCCAACCTGAAAACCATATGTCCTGGAAACCCAGGTTAAAAATTCCAATTATTCTCCACATTTTGTGTTTAAAATACAGTTTCTCTGTCCCCACCACAGAAGCCTAGATTAAATAGCTCTAGAGGGTATTGCAGGTATCTCCACTGTTTTATGCTTTTTTGTTTTTTAACCACCTATGTTTCCAATGCTGGTGAGCTCCATACTACATTTTGAGAAATACTATTCTAGCCAATCATCTGGTACGTGAAAAAAAAATAAAGGATGATGCAATCTTTGAAGATTGAAATATCTGTCTTTAGATCTTCTATTGCCCCTCTTCCTACAGCACTGTATAACAGTACTAATAGAGTAAATTTTAAAAATGAAAGAAAAAGTAAATGGCATAATAAAAGCCATCCTTGCTATGATGGGGTACTTTTGGCAGAAATTATCATCAAAGTATCTAACGTTCTGATACTTAGTAATAATATCAGCCTACAACAAACACTGGAAGCTTGTGAATAGCCAGTTTCTAATTTTATTCTGCCTACTCAGACTATGCAAGAGGAAAAAAGATGATAAATCGCCAGAGAGATTTTCTTGACATCATGCTTAACTGAAATTTCAAAATAAATCAGTTGGGCTCATTTTTAAAGACCTACAACTAAATTAACATTGGGTCATTTTGTTCTGCTCCCCACTGGGTTTCCGAGGGACTAGTGGTGAGATACAACAAGATCTGAAAATGGGCCACAGTGCGCAAACATTGCAGTTTGGTTTGATTTAGTCTAACTCTTGTGTAATAACTTTCCTTGAAGTGTGGGTTGAGGAGCAGGTTAGAAGCCCGAGGCCACAAGCTCATCTTGTTCTTGTTACAACTCAGATGCCCTGCAGTCCCCGCACTATATATCAGAGGCCTGCGCTGGAGTCCCTGGCTGATCAAGAGTGGTGCCCTCATTCCCTGCGCAGCAGAGCAATGGAGAGACAAACACAACCTGGTCGTGTTTGTTCGGGAAATCCACTCAATTTAAGCATGCAGGTGGGTCTTTGAGGAGTCCGTGAGCCACAGGAAACCTGACACTGTTCTCAAGGTAAGGAAAGAGCTTTAAAAAATCGTCTACCTGGTGGAAATGTCCATAGTTCCCTGACCTACGAAAAGGCAGGACATGCTTTATGATTGCTAGCTGGTTTCTTGTCTTCTCTAGCTTTGGGATCTCTAGCTTTCTCTGATCCAATCTCAAAACAAGTCTCCTGCTCTTCTGTAGTCCTATTTTTCATTGGCAAAATTAGGGGGGTAGACCTAGTGATCTCTTAGGCCCCATTCAGCTCTCAAATGTTGTGATGCTGACTGACCCCAGTCCATAACAGGACTGCAGCCTCCACAGGACTGACCTTCCTTTCTCTGGACACATATTACCCAGCAGCCTGAGCTGAACAATGGCTGATTCTAGTAAACAATAATATCTGCGTAGTTCTTTACAACTCATAAAATGATTTCGCATATAGTATTTTATTGACTGCTTTAGAGGACCCTTTGAGAAGGAAAGGGATTATTCTCCTTGTTTTACAGAGGAGGGAAGCAATCCAAGGGAGGTTAAGTCAAAACTGCAAAGATGAAAGGATTCTAGAGACTGGGCCCCGATCTGAAAAGAAAAAAAACTCAAATACAAGTGCCTAGCCTGGATGGAGCACACACATTCAATAAGAGATGTGCTGAGTGTCGTGAGTGGGAGAAGGTAACAAAAGTTTTGGGAATCTGCCTCAGAATTCAGGTGTATCAGAGCTACTGGTGTAAATTGTGTTTTTCTGGAGAGGCAAATATTGCAAAAAGAGAGCACAGAAGTTGGAACTGATTTTTACTTCCAGGACAAAAACCCTTAGCCAAGGATAGGAGACAAAGGCTGTTCCTCAACTCCTCATGCAGCTGAGAGAAGAGGGGTTGGGGTAGAACTAATCTGAGGTAGCTAGTGGAAGGTCATCAATTCAAGACAGGGGCCCTGGTGGAGAGATGGTAGGACGTGACCATTTGGGTTGTTACACAGACACTGAGAACCAACTATGTGCCAAGCCACACGTATGAAAGCTTATGACTGTTGCTTTTAATTTATATTGTCTTTTGTCCTCATCTGAAAGAATCCTGTGGAGAGTTAGGGTACCTGTTGAAACACTTAATGTTAAGGCAAAATAAACAGTTTGTAACCCTGAAGGGAGAGTAACACACACTCATGTGCACACACACAGAGGGTAAGGTCTCTCTGTAACATATAATTAAAGAACTGTAGTTCTTAGGGGTGGAGAATTTCCTGTCTGAATGCAGGGCCTGCTGGAAATAGGAAATAGGATGACTAGAAGCTAAATGAATAACAGTGTCAGCAACAATGTGGGAATGAGCAGTGAGCAGAGCAGTGACAAACCCAAAGGCACATCTGAGTCAGCCCCTATCACCAGGAGTGACAGCAAAGAAGTGGCAGCCGCAACACAGGCTAAGGGGCTGTTGAGTGTGTGGCCACATCAGCTGCTGCAGCGAAACTAACCATCAACTAAAAGTCCTGAACTGCTCTGGGTTTAGGAGAAGTTGGGACAAGAAACCAATACAACCAGATAAAGGTGAAGAGGAGTTGCAATTAGCGGTAAACCTCAAGGACAGCTTATCAAATTTCAGATGATACAAAACTAAGGGCACAGATAATACAATCATTTTGAATCTGGGATCGGTAGGCTCATCACAGAAAAATTCCGGGCCTACAAACCCAAGAAGGTGAAATTTAACAGAATATATGTAAAATCCTGTACATAGATTCTAAATTCAGTTGAAGTAGATAGGATTGACAGGATAAGAAAGACTTAGCTTAGGGGTTTGGGTAACCAGAAACTCAGCAGGTGCCAATGAGTTGGCTACTATCAAACAAACAAAAAACTAAGAATATCAGGCAACACTGATCAAAATCCATGTCTAGACCACTGGGTGTTTGTGACAAGACCACATGCAACACTGTGATAGGTGGTTGGTTGCATCTTGAGAGGAACGCTAAACTTCCCAGCTTGTCCACAGAAGCATTACCAAGAGGATGAGTTCAGAAACCATGTCCTAAGAGGAGCAGCTAGAACTGAGGAAACATGGGAGATCCAAATGTCACTGTTAACTTCTGAGCAAGACTTCATCTAGAAAAGAACAACACATGTGTGGCCTTATGTGAACCCAAGGATAGAAAGTCAACTTTGGCTCAGTTTAAAGCAGAAGTTTCTAATAGAGCTGCTCAAAGGTAGACGGTGCTTGATCTTCTGTCTGGGGCACTATAGAAATGGACCCTGCATTAGGCAGACGTTTGGATTAAATGACCTTGGAGACTCCCTCCAGCTCTTCTAGACTGGATTAGGAGTCTTTGCCTTGGAAACCAACCATTCAGTTCTAAAGGGACCTGACCTAACAGTGGGGTACAGAGTCCTGTCATAGTTTCTGTTCTCAGAATACTCTTCTCTGCAATGATGACACACCAACTGCTAGAGAACCTGAAAATAGAATATGAATTTTTATGAAGCAAATAGGTATTTGTCTTCCTTATGCCTTCTAAATGCAATGAATGAAATTCATTTTGCCTATATCTTAAGAATGTCTCAAAAATCTATCTCCTCTTCTTCAGTACATGGAGCAGTCAGAGTAGTTTTTAGAGCCACACTTATGTTTTGAAGAGTTCTCCAAAGAATTCTTGGGTATAGTGCCAGCTCTTAATGTTGCATGAAAAGTCCTGCAGCCTCATGTTACATACACACACATTCACACACACATTATGTTTCAATAATAGCAAACTATTTGTAATTTTCTGCACACACTATGCTATTACACATGTTTGTGCCTTTACATATGCTGTTCCCCTATCTGAAATGACTTCTCCCTCTTTGTGTTTTCATACATGAAACCTTTACTTGGGTATAATCTTTTATGAAACTTTTTTTAAACTCCTCCATAATTCATACTATCACCTAAGTTAATCTTTCCTTCCTATTTGCTACCGTTATTGCTTTGTACATGGTTCTATTACAGCATTAATTAAACTGTTAAAAAGCAGTCATTTACATATCTCCAATGTTCTTAAGCTCCTCAAAGGCAGACCCAAGTAATATTTATCTACAAGTCCCTAGCTTTGTGCTTAGCATATAGTAGATCTCTGTACATTTGTTCAATTTGTTCAAATAAGTATTTGACCTGGCAAAAGGGTCTTCATGAACATGTCAGTCATCGGTTATGATGATCACGAACATCAACTCTGTGTGTTTTATTGACTGTTGGATTCCTAGCATCTAGAACAGAGCCATGAAAATCAATTTCTATGGTGGCAAACAAACTTGAATTTTTTAAATTTCTCAGTAATTTCAAGTGAAATTAAAAAAGGACCTAGACTTAAGAACAAAGGCTTAGAATAGAAGTGGAACATTTTAACCTATCAGTTCCTATTGCCCTTTTTGCATTTATCTTAAAAATCTTTAATCAGGAAGCTGATCCTGAGGAACATGGGCTTTTAGTATTGACCTTCCAAAAGGAAGGTTCTCAACGCAGAAACTGAATTACTCACTTTATTCCACAAGCACTTACTGAGGATAGACAAAGCATGGTGTTAAATATAGGGATATCCAAAGGAACATTTGAGTCTAAAGTGAAAAAATAAAAGAATTTTACTATACAGAGTTTTAGCATTCCAATATGCATTGAGATTCTTTGTTTAGAGTCATCCTATACTTTGCACAAGGGCAACTTTATAATTTAAGAAATAGTTTACATTTTAGTACTCTAAGCACTTCTTCACTTGTTCAACAAATATTTATTGAGGTCTAAAATGTTATAGGCACTGTTCTAGGTGCTAGGAATCCAACAGTCAACAAAACACACAAAAAATCCTTTTCTCTAGGAGTTTACGTTCTGTAGAAGATATGATAAACCAACCAACAAATCACACAGAATGACAGATGGTGAGGAGAGCTATGAGAAATGTAAAACAGAAACTGGAAACAGGAGGGGCTGGCTAGAGGGGAGGGGTGGCCGTTTTCAGTGAGGTGGTCAATGAGAAGGTGATATGGGAGCAAATTCCTGAAAAAGGCCAGGCACCAGCCACAAGAACATCTTGGGGCAAGTTCCAGGCAAAGGGCAAAATAAGTACTGTGATCTAAGGCAAGAGTCTGCCCGGCGTGTTTGAGGAACAAGGAGGCCAGTGTGGCTGAGAAAGAGTAAGCAATGGGCAGGGTAAGAGGAGATGAGGTCAGCAGGGAAACCAGGGACGAGAACATGAAGAGCCTTGTGAGCCACTATGAGAATGCTTGGTTTCTATACTGAGCGACATCAGCGCCATTTGAAGATTTGACATAATTCTTAAAAGATCACTCTGCTCCATTGACAATTGATGGTAGGAGGGCAAGAGATGGAGTATAGAAGCTATTGCAATAATCCAGGTGAGAAATGACAAAGGTGTGGGACATGATGGTAGCGGTGGAGTGTTGAGGAAAGGTTGGTTTCTAGACACATATTTAAGTAGGGATGGCAGGATTTGTTGATGGAATTGATACAATTAGTGATAAAGGGGGAAGAATCAAGGATGACTGAATAGATATCACTGCCAGTTATGACATCAGAGTGTGGAAGAGGAAAATTTTGAGGGTAGGAAGAAGAGGTCAGTTGGATTTAGCTTTGATTGTATTAACTTTAGATGCCAACTACATATCCAACTGAGGACATGAAGCTGTAATTAAAGGAGAGTTTCCAGTTGGAGTTAGAAATGTGGGAGTAGCTACCACACAGATGATATTTCAAGTCATGAGCTTGGAGGACATTAGCAAGGGGCATAAACATGGAAGAGAAATAGACTAAGTACTAAGCTCTAGGGAAGTCCAAAACATTGGATTAGAGACATGTCCTCATTTTTTTTTTAAAGATTTATTTATTTATACATACAAGCTGGGGTACAGGCCAGAGACGTGGGGCAGCGAGAGGGTTCACCAGAGACGGAGTGGGGAGCAGAACAGGCAGATCAGAAATACACTGCTGAGGGGAGCAGCGGGCGAGGCAGGAGAGGTCTGCTGCGCCATGTGGCAATCTCCCCAGCCGGGTATCGAACTCGCATCCCATGCTGCCTACAGCTCCACAGCGCAGCACTCAACTGCTGCGCCACCGGGGAGGCCCATGTCCTCATTTCTTTAGGATTTTAAGAGAAATGGAGAGGGAGGAAATAAACTAAGACAGCAAAGTATCTTACAAATCAAGAGTGATTCAAGGAAGAGAAAGTGATTGAATAACTATATTGAATAGCACTGATGGGTCAAATAAAAATAAAATTAAGAATTGATCATTATATTTAATAACATGAACACAAGTAGGTGGACACCAATAGTATTGAATTATTTAAGACTACAAACGATTCTACATAGGAGTTACTGTTATTCCCCAGAATTGGAAACTGAGGCACAGGAAGTTTAAGTGACTGTCACAGAGTGACGTAACTAGAGCGGCAGAATGGCAATGTAGTTCTGGAACACGCACTCTATTGAGGAAATAGGAAAAACAGGAGCAATGCCATTTATAAGAACCGAAATGGCAAAGAAAATGTGATAGAATGTTACTTTCAACATACATGAAATTCTTTTTTTTTAATCCTGTTCCTTGACTTGCTCTGTGGTAGAACTTTTTGTTCCAAATCAGAAAAAAAGATACTGACTTGAAAATTTCATCTTCGTGGAGATGTTATGGGTTCTTATTTAATAACCATGGCTGGCCTGGTTGACTCAATTATTTAGATCATAAGAATTGACACTAGGAGTAGAAATGCATTAACATGAACCAGTGGTTTACCAGAACAGTTATGTCTTGCATTCATGGACTATATTTTTCTCCCTGGACAGATATCTTGCATGCAGTTTCAGTGCGGCAGTTCATTTCTGGGACAAAAAATTGTAGTCCCTACTCTGTTGTATTATGTTAGTAGTACCTCTTTCTGTTCAAAAGGACTTATTATTTCTTTTATAGTGTTCAAGAAAGAGATAGTTTAGTATGTCTACATATTCACAAAATGATAATATTCTCAACAACTCAGATTTGTAAACTAACATCTGTATTTGGGAGAGTAGAGAGCTGCTCCTTATAAAAATGGGGTAGACTGTATTCTGGAACCAAGGAGATGGAGAAAAAACACACAGTCTTAAAGGTGGAGCAACAACTTCAGGTTTCCAGATGATCCAAGGCTGGTTCTTCTAAACTGGAAAGAAAATTTTACCAGCCAAAGAAGGGTCCTAATCAGAAGATTGTGAACAAAATAAAAAAGACTAAGTTGCCCACTGACTGGGCTCTTTTTTTAGGTATGAAGATTTAGGAAAGCTTATGGAACATTTCAAAATCATGTCTTATAAATATTTTGCCTCTTTAAATTACACATATCCCTTAAATAGGGTGAACAAATGTGGTTTTAAGTCTGTGCCCAGCTGGCAGGAAATATGCATTTAGCTATATCCACCAGCACAAAGGTTAGTTCCTCCACAAACCTCTCCAGCAGTATATGAAGGAAAATGTGGATTTTTTTTTTTAACAGCAGAGAAGCTTATACATAATCCTATTAGTATCCTAGGCACCTATTAAATATGATTGAAACAACGCCCATTGGAAGTCTTAAAACCTTAACCACCAGTTTTACTTCTAAAATAAACTGCCAAAAGTTCTGATAAAAATGACAATTTATATTTTTAAGTAGTACAACTGGAATTTTCCTATAGCGGTAGACAAAGGAATTCTTACTCAGATAAGTAGAAGAGCACCAATAAATTTAAGGTAGCTTATGCAAGTTAGGCACTAATGAATGTCATCTTCTGTTTTGTCATGAAAAAAGATCTTCCTGCTGCTAAAGGAGACTGATTTAGATTATGAATAGCTGTAGTGATTTGCAAAAATGGCTCCAGAGAGATAGAATGAGACTCCATATACTCATGGCACTTGAGGTTTCTGCCCTTTTTGTTGAAAATTAATTTGTCCTGTGGGTTATTGGATTCTAGCTCAGCCAATGTATATTGCTCAGTCATCACAAATTTACTTAAAATTTAGTGTAGCTGAAGTTCATTCAACAAGACAAAAGTCTACAGTTGAAAGCTTCTAAAAATCTTTTTTAAAAACTGGCTAACAGTGTAATTGAAAGTGCTGGCATCTAAGTAGATTCACATAATGTTTTGCAGGTATCAATATATACTCTATTACTATGTTAGAAATAGATTTTTCACTAGTTTCCCAAGGAAAAGCAGATAGGGAAGATTTATCATCCTTTGGTAGGAGGACATTTTGGTTGAAAGTTCCGTATTCTGAAAAAATATAAATCCCTAAATTCAGGTTAGATTCTGTAGTACACACCACCTATTTCATTCACTCACGAATTTTATGTAATTCCAAAACAAAAATTTTAAAAGCAAATGGACTACACAACTTATAATACTTCCAAAGCCCAAGTACCTCACACTAGAGCAAATTAATAGTATACAAAATCTGTCTCCCTGTTTCAGCAACTCTTATTGCAGGCAACTCAGTTCTTACTTAGGACTCTATTGCACGAAACTTACAGCCTGGGAGTGTCAAAGGAAGGAGGGTCAAACTTCAGACAGAGCATAAGGAAACAAATCACTTGCTTTTGACAAAAGGAACACTCGTTTAGTGGCCATGCTCCTTTACCCAACGATAAAGAGAAGGAAAGAAAAGGAGTATTCTTCAAAAGGAGCTATTATGAGAAGATGCAAAGGAGACAAAGAAAGGAGAGCTAATTGTGGGAACAGAGCAGTTCTAATTAATCCTTCCCTGAAAGATCCTTAATCTGTACTTCTCCTTTTTTACACTTTTAATATGTATATTTAATACACTAAATGTATTTAAATGTGTGTTTGATAGCCTTTTTTTGAAAATAGAGATGAATCTCAAAACTTATTAATAACTGAAATCACACCAGAGAACCTCCACTGTGATCAGGGCCACTGAGGTAGCTCCTAATTAAGTTGATACACAGGAGGCAACAAACATGATTTGTTCATTTCATTTATAGCTGAAAGATTACCAGATAATAAGACTGTTTCCTATTAAAATATTTTATTGCACAGTAATTAAGAGCTAAACCTGAATGGTAAAAACATTAGGATGTATCGTTAAGAAAAGAAAGCAAATACTATTTGGTGGGAGGGGAGACATAAACTATAGATTTGAACTTTTTTTGATGGCGACTTTTGTTTTATTCCTTGCACTTAGATTACAGCTGAACTACACATGAGAAAAAGTTCAAACTCTGAAGTGATCAGCTCTTTGCTTGAGGTACAACTGCACAAAATGAGATACAGAGTGCTAACCAAATCATGACACAATGGACTGGAAATTTTAGATTAATAAACCTCTTCCAGTGGAGAACTAAATAACTTTTACAGTTTTATCTATGGTTATTTGTTTCTCTGAAGATTTATGGTCCTCGCAACAGATATGCATCTTATCTTTCACTTTCCAGATTAAAGAGAGATGATTTTAAACAGGCTTCTGACTGGCATAATCTAGAATTACAGATGATCTCAATTTTTTAAAAAATGCTAAAAGTGAACTTGCAAGTCAAATGAAAATGACTTCGTGCATGTCAGGTGCACAGGGGGAAAATCTGCATACAGCTAAATATGGCTGATCTTCTGTTACCTATACTGATCCCTTGCCCTGCCCTGCATCACCCAGGTGCAATCTGTACATGCTTAACCAGAATTAAAACACTTCATACAGCGGATGTTTAATTGATTGATGCTAAAAGTTTAGAAAATAAAACCTAACCAGCTATTACAAAGCTCCTTTAACCAAGCCTTCTCCTTTGAAAGCAGGATCCTCAATTGAAACTGGCAGACCACATTTTTAGGTTTCAAGCAGCTCTGTCATTCTACAAGGAATGTGTCTGCCACTTCACACGATAGCTTGAGCTGAAAGACATGTACTTTGAATCAGAGAATCAATAGAACACTTAATGGACAATTAGGAGAACAGCTGTAGGACTGTCAGAGACCCATCTGTACACAGCTCAAACAGCGAGCCTGGACAGGGCCCGGAAAACAAAGTACCCTGCTCCAGGGCACTGGCCCCAGTACAAAACCTCTCTTTCATTTCTCATTTAATGTTAATATAGTGTTCTTTTTCATTACAAATTTTAACACGTGTAGAAAATTATGGAAATTGCTTAAGCCATTTGTCAACTTATATCATGTGAATTGATCAATAAATTTCACTACTTTGTTGTTAATGTAGATAAATTTTGGCATTTAATTAAGCTCCAGTGAAAATGTGGCCACTTTTAATTTCAGCAGATGCTGTCGTTTCATTTGTAATACATAACTACAGGGGTAAATACAACCCAATCATGAATTATCACTAAATATTTATAGACAACATAGCAATTCAGAAAATAGACACAAAAGATTTTTACAATGAAACAATTACTGTGTGCAAAGTCTGAAAGAGGGGATGATGAACTCTAATAGGAGCCATGAATGGAATCTTAATAATGTAATCCTGCAAAAGAATTACATATGTGTAAGTCTGCCTCCATACATTACATCTCTACTAGGCAGAAATAATTTGGAATTATTTTCACAGAATTGTTCCAAATGTTAAAAGAGAGTTCCCGAATTTTACCAAGCATATTAAAATTTATAAATTAAAAGAAAAATCCATTCCTTTGTATGTCTTTTTAAATTTAAAATGGATAAGGAGAATCTTATGATGCTTGTGCCACTCACATAACATGGTTTTGGCCTATACGGTCGGTCAAGAGGACACTGGGATGGGGAATGGAGACAAGAGTCAGACAATGGAAAAAGCAGAATGAACTTTTCAGGCTTCCTCCATATGGCCTGAGGGGCCCCAAGATGAAATCCTGCTCCTGACAGCCAGAAGCCCTATAGCCTTAACCCTCTGTGGCGTACTCTGACATGATAAACTGCTGTATCTCATTTGAGGGGGAATAGGCTGCCTCTTGGTGATTCTGTTGGTGCCTTCAGGGAAAAGGGGATTCGAAATCACACTGCTGTCTTTACAGTGTAATCCCCTCCATAGCGCCCATTCTCACCATTGTCTAAACGCGGCAGTAAGAGGTTCCTGCTCACTGTGCTAGCACTGTGTTTTCAGCAGAAAAGCAGACCTGAGTTCCTGTATGTGGTGCCTTTTTGTAAGTATTTAAAAAAACAAAGTTTGAGGAAATCAAAGCTGATTCCTCTTTTCTATTTTTACAATGTCTCCATGTCAAATTGGCCACCACTACTGGGGCAGTTTGGCACTTTCTATAGCTCTGGCAGAAGAGTTCCTGGTCAGAGAAGATGATTCTCTGAAGCAGACTCTATTAGAGAAATCAGAATTAAGCAGCCAAAGGGAAAATGGATTGGGTCTACTTGCTGAACCAAATTACACTTCTAAATTCACTGCCAAAATTCTCTCTCTGGCTCACTCTCACATGCTCATAATTCTTTTTATTCTAAAATTTCAGTTTCCTAGGACTTGAAGTCTTGTTTTTATATCCCTAAAAAGTAAAAGGGGCTAGAACATCCACCTTAGTCTAATGCAGATGATTAAGGATCTTTTTGTAATCTCTGAAATCTGAGATTTCTCAAAACCATAATCCTAGGATTTTCCTGAGTCATGTATGGAATTTTTTATTTTGGGGGAAACTGAGGAAAGATATAAGTTATTGCTTGGGCAAAGGAAATATTGGCATTTATTGAATATTTGATGTGGGCATTAAAGTGATAAGAAAGTTAAAAATTTTGTTGAGTAACATACATTGAGATCCTACAAAACTGAGATTGAAAAGAATTAAAGATAATCTCAGAATTCCTTACCATTTCTCCTGTCAATAAATGGAGTCTATTTACTATACCTTAGTTGGCTTTATGAGGTGTTTAGCTCAAGAGAGTTTAACAGAATTGACTTCTGTGAAATCCCAATCCAAGCCTCAAGAAAGCCTGGAGCTGCAACTTTTGTACTCTCTTGAAAGTCAGCTCCCATGCTGTAAAAAAAAACAAAAACAAAAAACCAGGGTTAGCAAAGCTTAGAGAGCAGCTTTGGAAGATAATATTCTATCCTGGATGTCACAGCTGCACAAGTAACAGCAGTGTCACTGCAAGGAGCAGAAGAACCTCATAGCTGAGCTCAACCAACTCACAGAATAATCAGGAATTACAAATTATTTTTAGCTAAAACCATGAAGTTTTCAGGTGATTTGTTACATGGCAATAGGTAGTTGAAATGGAGATTTCTTTTTAAATAAAAATCTCCCTATTTTTTCTTCTCAGATTCTAGCCTCCCCTTGAAATTATGCCAACTGATAATCGGTGCCTATTTTTCTGTGCCTCTTGAAGAAGTGACCCAATTACAATAAAACAAAAAGGCAGGCTAGGAACCGGTGTGCGTGCGTGTGTGTGTGTGTGTGTGTGTGTGTGTGTGTGTGTGTGTGTGTAAAAATTTTTTTGAAAAGGAGCACAGACTGATTCCTCTATTATTATACTACTTTTCTCTCTTTATACCTTCATTCAATATCAAAAATCTACACTGATGCTGAAATTGGGCACCAAAGGAAAGGCACTATCTGTAATAAGAAGTCCATCCTTTCTTAGGACTCTAGTTTTTAAGTCAGTCGAATCACCCAATTTACTTAAGATTAGACTATGGGAAAAAATAGCAGTAGAGGTCTTCTATGTATATTAAAAGTTGCTCTTTAAAATAAATTTTCTCTCAGCTAAAAGAATGAACTCAATTCTGATCAAAACTCTGTCATATGTAGTGGTATAACTTGGGCAAATACTTCATCTTTTAGGGTCTCAGTTTCCTCATTTTTAAGAAGAAGAAGATGATGCACTAGATAATGTTTAAGTTCCCTTAAAACTTTGCCACCTTCCAAAATTATATGTGATTCTTCACGTGATGCCAGTTAATTTTTAATTCCTTATTGTGATCATTATAGTGTCAACTAAAAAGTACTGCTATTGCCTAAGGCAGAAATAATTATCTTTTATCTAGTATTCTACCCCAGAATAATTGAGGTGGTTGTGTAATTTCTCAGAGAGCATAATCCCAACCTTTTTTTTTTTACTCCATCATTCTACAAGAACAAAGAAGCACAACAATTTGTTTCTTACCATGTATATCTCCACTTAGAGATTTATTCTATTAAAGTTCCTAAGAAGTTAGTACATGTTTTGCTTGTGGAAAAGATCTAAGAAGGAAAAAGAGAGGGCAATAGCTTCAAACTCTCTACCAGTGAAAAAGCTGACATTGAACATTCTGTTGCATTTTAAGGGGTTGTTAGGAAATCTTGCTAACTTCTGGGTTTAGTCAGAGATGGTTTATGAATGTGCCATGTAAGTCTAATTATAAAACAAACAAGCAAAAATTCAAACTTAGGGCTCTTGGTGCATTATCATAGTAAAATATAGTAAATATAAGGCATGGTAAATGTGGCATTAAGGAAAGGAATGATGTGGTTCATTAATTCCACTAACAGTTCCAAAATTCAGTGGCTTCAACCACATATGGAATCAAATGGATCTGGGGAGTGATCCTGAATGAATCACTGACCAGGTGGGTACCTTTGGACTATTTGATTAATCTCCCTTAGTCTCAAGTTTCTTCCCTATAAAGCATGAATATCTGTTTATGGCATAAACAAGAGATAATGCATAAAAAGTGCCTAGTAGTAAGTACTCAATAAATAGAAGTTATAATTCAATGAGGACTCCATGAGACTAGGAACTTTTGCCTGTTTTGTTTTGTTTACTTTTCTATCTCAAGTACAAAAACAGGCCATATAAGTAAAGGACTGTTTCTCGGGCCAACAACTCCCAATTTCTTTCCTTGGACTTGTCAAATTGTTTATCAAGTAGAAATCACTTGGTTCAAGTTTCATGCCTTTAACCTTCTCTGCTCACTGTAACAAGAAATGCATGGTCTAAAATACAGAAATCAAGGGATAACCACAATGTAGATCAAGAACCCCTGATAAATTAAAAATTATAAGCATGAATCAAAAACATGCCTATAATTATGGTCCACATGGTCCACATGGAACAGAAGAATCGCTAGTCACAAAATAGGTAACTTTGGAATTTGTGTTAACTACCTCTACGAAGCCCACTACTTTGGTGACCTTCCGCTTTGATAAAAGTTTTCTAACACACAAACTCAGTTTCAGGGGATCCCCAGTGGAGTAGCTATAGTTCAGTCTGGTAGAATAAAACAGAAAGAGTCTCTAGACAAGTTGACCCAGGTCAGTGAGAGAACAAATTAAAGTTAGAACTCACTTTGCTTAATTTCCCTAATCATTATTCAGTTATTGACCATACTTCCTTCAGGGAAGCTGAGTGGGATTTGTAACACACCAGAAGAAATCTTATAAAGATCAATGATCAAAGCCTGCCCAGGAGTCCTGTTGACCTGGATGAAGAATCAATTCTGATTCGCTTTCACATGAACATATTTTAATGTGGCAAACAGGGATGGAAGATGAGATTATTCCATTCCCAAACTGTACCAAATCAATGACCAATCATCGCCAGTGAAATGAGCAGGTTTGGGTCTCTACACATAGCAAACATAAAGCCAAGCAAAAGGATTCACACTCCAAAACAAAACTACAGTAGTCCAATCTTACTATACTTACAGAGAGTTAATATGGCTGTCGGTAAAGATTAAGATGATGAAGACACATGTATAATTAGACTTATAAGTTAGGGGGAAATACCAGAGAGGGGTCCAAACCATAAATACAGAACTTGTTAAATGCTCCAGGTCCCTGACAATCAATGGGCTATGACATGAGCTCAGATCAAAAACACTGATTACTTGTGTGATTCTCCACTCCCACTCCTACAAGAAGGGTGATAGCAATAGGAAATGGGAGGAGAGAGTTTCCGAGAAGCATTACCACAAACACAACTCGGCTGAAACTTGGCTTTTCTTTATACTCGGGCTTGAATGTACCAAATTATGTAAAAGCTCTCAGATGATCCCAAATCTTTACTTCCAATAGTTTGCGCTTTGCTTTTGATGGTTTGAGAGTTTAAGATTCTAAGAGCTAGTCTATCTAAATGTAAGCAATGATAATAATGTTGGTGTTTCTTTTCTTTACATGTTACCATAAAGACAATATCCTTGTATGTGCTGTGGGCCTCAGGTGAACCACTGTCAAGGTCTGTCTGTCAGTGGCTTGGGGAAAAACTGACTTGAATCAGAGATATGGGCTTGGTTCAATTTCCAGAGCATACCACATATCTTTACTGGCTCACAAAGAGCCTAATGCTAGTTCTTGAGAGGCTGATGTGTACATGTGCATAAAATGTATATTAGAAGTATATTAATACAATTCTATCTCAACAGATTTAATTCTTAAATGCTAGATATACTTGTTTAATCTCCCATTTTAAAAGTAGAAAAGGTTAGATTATAACATCAGGTTAGCTCTCTTTGAAGCAGGTAATAATTAAGTTGATTCACTGTTGCAATTACTGTCAAATCCCCCTTAATTACCAGAGATTTTATAGCAGCTTCATTATACGTCTGCTGTAATGCATTGTGGCCCTAAGGAGAAGTGTTGCAGGAAATTCTGCATAGCATGGATAATTCTAACCTGCAGTTACAGCTTCCAGCAAAAGCTCCTGCACTAAATTTATCTTTTTTTGACATTTCTCCCTGTTACTCAAGCAGTTAAATGAGGTAACATTACTAAAATACCTACCTAACTTTGAAAGTTAGAATTGATTTCTCCATAGATATGGAAAACAAAAAAAGGTGAATAAAGGATGGATTAGCCTTCAATAATTCCTAAAAAGGTATTAAATTATGTTTAATAATGAATTTAGGTTATGGCATTTGAAGAGATGTGAGATATATATATCTAAATTACAATATATCTTATATTTCTTTTCCTTGCAGTTATTTCTTATATGATAATAAAGACAAAATTATTACCGAATCCCCAGTAGATAACCTTGAAGAGAATAATCAACTGCTTTTTATTGATCAATGGTATTTCAACTAATTTCTGGTAAAAAAAAATAATCATTTAAAAAACGGTTTCCTTATGATTGCTTGTTTTCACTGGAAAAATCTTTACAAATCAGAGCCTGTAAATTGAGTCAAGTTCAAAACAGATAACTGGATAATGTCTCTCACAGATCCCTTTTTGACCAAGGAATTTACTCCACAGAATATATCAGATTCAGAAAGGGTTGCAGTCAATGACACTATTGGCAGCTGTGTTAACAGTTAAGGGCCTGGCTTTGTACAGCAATACAGTTATTAAATTTCTCCAGAGACCATGACTCATTAATCAAATATTCATACATCTCTGTAAATACACACTGAACAGAGAATACCCTCAGAGCTGAGCTTCCCAGCACAAGTGCTCTTTCATGTAACACTGACAAAATCCTGAGAACATGCGGTCATGTTTTGCATTTCTAATGCACTATGTACTCTTTAATACTCCATTTCCTAAAAACAGAACACAAATGATCTTACTGATTGCAAGTGTTAGAGGGTTACAATTAAAATTATTCCACTATTGCTTCATCCCATCTTTTTTTAAAATGAGGACAGTGAATCAATTCTTCTGTTCTTTGTTTACCATCAAACAAGTAATTTTTTCCCAGGCGGATGAAGAAATCCAGGGCCATGCTCCTATTAATACAAGAATTTGTATTAGCATGAAAACAACAAATCACTACTTAAACTAGGGAGGCCAAATAACTTAACATATTAGCAGACATGAACTTGCTATATTTTGCAAAGTCCTCAGTCTGTTTTATACCACTGGGAGTTTTCCCCTTATTGTACAGTAACAAAAGGTCTTTCTCAATTGCAGTCTCTGAAAAATTGGGGTCTGGAGGCCAGGCAAAGAGGAGAGGGCTAAAAATGTCGCCTCATAAGGCTGCTAAGATCAGACTCTTCACCTTAGGGCAGGCAGGGTGTACTATGCAGAGGGAAGAGAGAAAAAGAGCCTTTAACATAAACTTCCCATCTACCTAGTAGTTTCTGAAACAATGGCATCTGATTCTCAATGTTAGCAAAACAAAAGCAAAACTGTCGAGAGCCAGCTCATTTTTATTTCAACCTCTCCAGTCTACTAACCAAACTGATTTTGTTTTTAACCCTGGCTTCACAAAATGTTGGCCATATTAGGTCAAAGACTTCCCTTCCACAATTGCTCTGTTCTTATCCCTATCCATTCAATCCTCCCCCTCCTCTCTATGTGCCATTTTCCGAGCCCCTTCTCTGTCCACTGGAAACTCTGACTCAATATTATGAAGGGAAAACTACAATAGGCTTTGGAATCAGAATAGGTTTAAATCCTAGGACTGCAAAGTTTATATCGTGCTAACTTGAAAAGTTAGTTTACCATATCTGACACTCAGTTTCTTCATCTGTAAAACAGAAATGATAATAATAACCTAATTCCAGGATTTATGTGAAAATTAAATAGGTATTTTATAAAATACTTTGTAACTGTCCGATAAATGGCAGTTGTTGGCACTGTGTCATCATTGTAATCATTAATCCTCTGTCTCTTTACATTGACTTAGACTTATTTTTCTTGACAATTCTAGTTCCTTCCTAAACTCAACCTACAAAAAGACTCCTCCTTCCATTTAAATCCATCTGATTCAGAGGGTAGCTTTGCATTCCCGCTTCCGGTTGCAGCTCCATCATAATTTCAAACCCTTCCCTGCTGGTCACACAATTTACTTCAAACACTCGAAAGGCTCCCACTCCTCGTTTCACCCTAAAGTCCTCTTTGCCTAGCATTTTCCCACACCGTCTTTCATTTTCTTGCTTCTCCCGCTCGCTTCCTTACTTCAAATCTTCTGATAGTCTGGTAAAGTTTATGAACCCATTCTCAATATAAAATATCTTTAAATGTAAATGAACTGTATATGGCTGAGGGGACTGGCTATTGAAATGTTTTTAATTTATGATACATAGTAATGTATTTGCTTCTTTATCAATACACTAGTAAGTCCTGTCATCAAGGCCGACCATAATTTTCATGCAGTGTAGGTATTTCAAGATAAAGACATTAACGATGATATAACAGTGTTTATAATTTCTGTTAATGACAAAGGCCTAGGTACTGCTGATATTACTGTCTTTGTTGCCTACATTCTTAGTGGAAGTAAATACTTCAGATAGTTGTTAGTGCCTATAATTTTTTTTACATTCAAGTTCATAGACCTTTGAATTCTCTTCATGGGTTCATCAGATGAAGAGCCCCTACATTTAATGAGGTGCAGCTTCCCAGCCCCATCTAAATTCAGTAAGTTTATCCATAGACTGTAGAATTTTATCCAGGTTAAAAAACTCTGAGGGTAGGGCTTTGGAACTCATCTTTCCATTTTAAATCTTCACATTTTAGAGTTAGAACTAAACCTCAGTTCTTCTGACTTCTCTACCCTTTGTTTCTTCCTTCATAGCACCTTTCCCCTTGTATCTCTCTCCTAGGCATCTACCTCCATAAGAATCAAGTATAAATTTCAGCCTGACCCTCAAGGTTATCAGTAATATAGCTTCAATGGCCATTTAATTCTTATCACCCACTTTTCTATCCTCATCAAAGTAGGATGCTTATCATCATCCCCTTGCTAAATGTCAGCACTGCAGTGTTCACTTACTCATTGGAAAAGCCAAAAGCAGCCATATGCACTTTCAGTGCTCCCTATGGGGGGGCCTGCTTTCCTTTAGAAAACATGGTGATGGATCCTGTTTCCTTCTTATTATTCAAACACTTACCTAGTCTCTACCCTACGTATAAATGCTACCAGACATTTGGGAACCATCTCAAGCACCACCTACTCTGTGAAAACTTTCCTAACCCCCATAACTAGATGGTCGTAGAACTTTTTTTATGTCTTGACAGAAAAAAATTTAATATCTGTTTTTCCCTTAATTTAAGGACTTATAATTTTTTCCATGCTATTCATGACTAGCAGTTAAGTGAATCTGTAAAGTTTTACTTTTGGAGTACTTGTTCTGGCTAATGCTATGGTATCATGTAAGTTATTATAATTTGATAGGTTCTTATACAATATGGGCCAGTACAAGAGCCATGTTGTTGTGTTGTGTTTTTTGTTTTGTTTTTTAACATGTCTTACTCCTAAAAAAAAAATAAAATAAAGTGTATAATTCACTAGTGTTTCGAATATTCAAAAAAAAAAAAAAACATGTCTTACTCCTTTCCAGACATATATTTTTGTTTTTTGTTTGTTTGTTTGTTTTTAGTGAAGCACTGTGGGTGCCTTGGGGGTGAGTGTGGTGTGGTAACACACATCTGAAGATGTATGAGACTAGGTATCTGAGCATATACGATGTTGTAAACTCATGTTACCTCCATTAAAAAATGTTCTTTAATTTTATTTCATTTATATCCTTTACATTATTATGTACCCCCCTTAAGTTTCCCACCACAATTCATCTGTGAACCATTATCATAGTCCCTTGTGCTCTTTTCTCCCCTATTTTGGCTCCTCTTCCTCCCCTCCCCTACAGAATGTCTCTTATTTGTGGTTGCCTGCTAGTTTTTGGTTTTGTTTTTGATTTGTATGCTATTTTCTTCTTCTGATTTCTCATTTGGCTCTCTTATATTACTCCTATAAGTGATACTATTTGATATTTTTCTTTTTCCTTCTGGCTTATTTCGCTGAGCATTGTCCCTTCCAGCTCCATCCAGGTTGCTGCGAATTGCATTAGTTTATCATTTTTTATTGCTGAGTAGTGTTCCATTGTATACACAGACATATGTTTGTGGTTAGGACCCATTTACACTATGTAATGGTTCAGTAACACTTCATATTCTGCAAATGAAGACTGGAAAAAAAGAAAGAAAAATACTGCAGAAATTGACAAGCTGATCCTAAAATTCATATGAAAATACAAGGAATTCAGAAGCCAAAGTTATATTGAAAATGAACAAAGTTGAAGGACTCACAATTTCCAACTTCAAAAATTAACTACAAAGCTATAGTAATCAAGATAGTGTGGTACTGGCATAAGAACAGACATGTAGGCAAATGGGAAGGAATTGAGGAGTCCAGAAATAAACCCTTCCATTTATGGTCAATTGAGTTTCAACATGAATGCCAACACTATTCAAGGTGGAAAGAATAGTCTTTTCAACTAATAGTGCTGGGACAACTGGATATCCAATGCAAAAGAAGGAATGATGCCCTGTATCTAACCTCATATACGAAAATCAACTCAAAATGGATAAAATGTATAAAAAAAATTCTTACCTAAATATAAGAGCAAAACTATAAAATTATTAGAATGAAGTACAGGTTTAAATCCTAGGATCCTGGATTAAGCAATGGTTAGTAGTTTCTTAAATGAGGTACCAAAAGAACAAGCAACAATTTTAAAAAATCAAAACCACTTGTGTCTCAAAGGACATCATGAAGAAAGTAAATAAACAACCCACACAATGGGAGAAAATGTTTGTAAATCTTATTTCTGATCAAGGATTTGTAACCAAAATGTGCAAAAAATTCTTACAACTCAATAATATAAGGACAACCCAATTAAAAATAAATGAAGAATATGAATATACATTTCCCCCAAGAAGATACTCAAATGGTCAACAAGCACAGGAAAAGATGCACAGCCTCATTAGTCACTAGGAAAATGCAAAGCAAAACTTCTATGAACTACTACTTTACAGACATTGGACAGCTAAATACAAAGAACACATGTTAACAAGCGTTGATGAGGAAGTAGAAAAACTGGAATGTTTTTCTTGCTTTGGTGGTGGGATTATGAAATGGTGTAGCCACTTTGGGAAAGTTTGGCAGTTCTTCAAATAGCAAAACACAGAGCTACCATATGACCAGCAATTCCACTCCTAGGCATATACCCAGGATAAATAAAAAGCAAATGTGCATGCAAAATCATGTACACATATGTTCAAGCAGCATTAAAAATGTGGCAACAACCCAAAAGCGCATTAATTATTGAGTAAACAAAATGTGGTATGTCAATCTAGTGGAATATTTCTCAGTCACAAAAAAGAATGAAGTGTTGATACCATATGCCACACATGGATAATGTTGAAAATGTTATAAAAGTAAAAGAAGTCACACAAAAGACCACATGTATATGATATCACATATATAAAAGGTTTGGAATAGGCAGTTCCAAACAGAGATTAGCTATAGACACAGGGTTCCTTTTTGGAGTAACAAAAAAATGTTTTGGAATTTGATAGTGATTATTGCACAAGTCTGAGAACATATCAAATTGAACTTTCCACTTTGAAAGGGTGACTTACATCTCAATAAACTTATTTTTTTAAAAAAATGCAAGAGACCTCTTCGCATCTACTAGGGTGGGTATAGTCAGAAAGATGTTAGTCTTTCCTATGCCCTAAATTACCTTAAATATTTTAAAATTGGTCTTTTGAACATCGGCTAACAAAGAAGCACTTTGTGATCTGAGCTGATGCTTCCTGCCAGTTAATATTACAATCTTTGTAAAGCAGTTTATACAATATTGGATTTTACATATTTCATTTCCTCTTATAACGTGACAGGAAAATAGAAAAATGAAAGTGTTAAAACTCGTGGCCAGAAATGTAGGTCTCATATAATATAAAAATAGAAACAATCATTAAGGTCAATGAAATGTTCATTGGACTTTGTGTCACTCAACTGTATGTTTGACTACAAAAGTACATCTATGAAATGCTGAAACTATATCATCCAAGATCATGTCAAGCCTAGATGACTGAAAATATTTTCATTGTCCTTTAAATATTTTTATAATATTCCCTCTGGAACATTCCTCAAAACATTGCTTAAAAACATCTATAGGGCCTCCCTGGTGGCGCAACAGGTTCAGCACAGCACAGTGAGTTCAATGCCTAGCCTGGGGCGGGGGGGGGGGGGGGGGGGGGGGGGGGGGGGGGGGGCGGCGAGGGGGGAGGCAGTCCCAAGTAGTGGGGCGGACCTCTCCTGCCTCACCTGCTCCCCTCAGCAGTGTGTTTCGGTCGATCTACCTGTCTTGCTCCCCACTCTGTCTCTGGTGAACCCTCTCGCCGCCCTGCACATCTGGCCTGCACCCCAGCTTGTATGCATGGATAAAATAGGTCTTAAAAAAAATTATCTATTGTGGGGCCTCCCTGGTGACCTATAGGTTAAGTCTTCCGTGCTATCACCACTTAGGCCCACCAGGGTGGCCTGAGCTCGATCCCTGGCCAGGGCGTTCTTTATTATAATTATTATTTTCCCTGAAAATGTGAGCTTCATGAGAACAGGGATTTTGTGGTTAACATTAAGAAATATGTTGAGGTCCTCCCTGGTAGCACAGGAGTTAAAGTCTCAGGGCTATCCAGCTATCACCAGCCACTGTGGCAAGAGTTTGATCCCCAGCCAGGGAGCTTCCCACATGGTGCAGCAGACCTCTCCTGCCTCACCCACTGCTCCCCTCAGCAGTGTATTTCAGTAGATCTGCCTTTTCTGTGCCCCACTCTGTCTCTGGTGAAGCCTTTCACCCCCTGCCACTCTGGCCTACACCCCAGTTCTTTTATGCAAAAATAAATAAATAAACTCTTAAAAAAAAAAAGCAGAATAGACACATGGGTTAGTGACCACAAGCACAGCCAGGTTTAGTGACCAGTCACATGACACATGAAAGACTACCATGCAAGTCAGAGGCTTAAGATATGAATATACAAATCAAAATATGAAAGACTGAATAAATGGTGGCCCTCTCTATCATATAGAATACAGTTAAATTAGGAAAATAAGAATGAAAATTCAACTTATTAAGCTTACTTAAAAAATGAATGTGAACACAAAATTGAAAAGATGATAGACAAATGGAAATAATGTTGTGTGTGCATATATGGAAGAGCAAAAAAGTAACCCCAAAATTTAAAATTTAAAAAATAAAACATTTGGTGGCTCTTCTAAAATAAAGTGTTGCAGAAGTATAGGGTATATTTTTTCTATGACATTTAAAGTATTTTGGAAATAATTTAAATACACGTGTACCTCTCTATTAAAACCCTCCTTACTAACTAGAGTTCTGACCATGGAATCTCCTGGCCTGTTCCATTATATGATCATCTAAGTCCCAGGATTCAAATTCATTGTCTCCTTAATTCCAGATCTAATTTCTCATTTCAGGTTCATTAGCCATGATTTAATACAGGTGAAGTGGTCAAAATAATGCTGAATAACTAGCTGGTAGTGTGTAAATATTAGCATTTGTACAGCTCCAGGGGGTGCTTGTCACAAGGCAGTGCCCCCTGAAGTTTGCAACATGGTAACCCCATTCACTTTCTGCTATTGGGCAGTATTTACTTTCTTGCCTACATCTGCCTACACCCAATCTTAAATCATCCCAGTCTGCAAGCCTTTTTAATTCATATATTCTGTGTCAGTTTACTACGGTGTATTCATCTAGACACACTCAAAGCTTACTGTCAATTGTTCTTATGTACTTTTGTTATCAGACTTCTACTGGGTTTCTTTTTGTTTTGTTTAACTTTCCTGCTTATAACTTCTTTTAAACTCATGAATTCCTAATTCTTACTAACTTTACATTACCTTAGTATAAAATATATTACTATATTGATAAATATTAATTTAAATTTCGATAGTTAATATGAAAGAAAATTTTCTGTGGAATTGTTTTATGCTTCACTCACGGATAACATCCAGTATCTGGGCTGTTGACCTACAATAAGGCAAGATTGAGTTTCTAAATTTCTGGAGGAATTGGTTAGAGGGTAGCACAATCATTTTTTCACCTAATAACAAACATGTATTCTCTCCACTCAACATATTTTTTCTTATTGTGAGAGAATAAGTGAAATTTTATAACAGTAGCTGTGAATGTTTTGGGCCATTGCTTGCCACCAATAATGTCAAGAAGGACTGTAAAATAGAGAGGAAAATGCTAATTCAAAAATGTGTCTGCAATACTGACTCTAAATACAATATTTTTCAAAGTTTATAGGCAAGAAGAAAGCCTTTATATAACCATGAAAACCACACAAAAAAATGCTTAAGATTCTAAACTGACTTAAGATTTGAACTGCAAAATGATATAAAATTTATATTTTAGAATCAATAGGATGTTACCATTTTTTCCTGGTCGATATTTCACCTTTTCAATCCAGCCTCTTAAGATATTGAGTCTAAATGCTCAATTGAATATAGTACTTTGAAATGCAATTGATTGCCAATATTAAGACTATAATAAATACCACACAATAAATATTTATTTTCCTAATTTTTTTGAAAGACATTAGCTCTTTTTATAGAAAATAATCCTTTATCCTTTACAAGAAACTGTCTCCATCAATGTATTCTGGATAGCTTGCAGCTATTTCACTATTACTTTAAATTCTTGGTTTCCTCCTTATCTTACATCTGTCTCAGTAGAACTTCATATAGCTATTCAATATATATTTTTTTCATTATCTGTTCTTCATTTGTTACCTTTTTTACGTTTATTGTATTTTAATGGTTCTATACATATATGTAGTCAAGAAGACAGTTGTTTGCAGGGTGATAACCCATGAAAATGAAACTTTTTCCTAATAGCAAAGAACTCAGCAGATGAGTATTATTTGACCAAAGCACAGTGCTTTCTGGCATAACAGAAAGTAGAGACATCTATAAAAATAGATATTTCTGAAATGATATTAGATTATACAGACTAAGTAATTTTTGCTGTTTTTTCTCATTCTTCTAAAAATAAAATAAACGTGTACTTTTAGATGTTTGTTCTTGGACAATGTTAAATCCTAAGGTTAACAGAACACAAAAATGACCTCAATTTTTAAACCTCTAAAGTTGTCTTGTCACTAGTACAGATGTAATGGGGTTAGTTTAATGCAAAAATGGGAAAATGAATACCTCAGGGAGATTTTTTTGGATATACTTATACTATAAAAGATCTTTTCATTCACTCATTCAGCAAATAATGACTCTCAAGATTGCCTGCTGGTGGTTAATACATTGACAAAAGGGGATTCAAAGTGTCAAATCTTATGAATTAGACAGAAAATAAACCTCTACCATCTAAAAGTCACATCAAAAATTTTAAAAATTCATTTCTGAAATGTTAATGGTAAAATCTAGTATCTTAATATTGATGCCCAAATGGAGGATCTTCCTATCATAATTCTAACAGAACACCCATCTTCGAATCCTGTCCTTTTTTTTAACTTTCCTTTATTCCAGGCTGAAAGAGATCATCTATAAGCTTTATTGACTGAGTTTACTGGTTGTCAGAACTTGAAATGAAATCTGTGTTCAAAACAAAGTCTGAAACCAGAACATACAGTACCTCTATTTTAAATCTAATGATGTCCTTCTTTGAGACCTTTCTAATAAAAAATTAAAACAACTTTTGATTGGTCCTCAGCTGAAGTTGAATTAACAGGCAAGATATATAGCTCAGCCTCTCTCTCAATTTTCATGAATGCATGCATTCATTCTTACATGTTATTGAGTACTTTTATGTGCCTATTATGCTGATAATTTCTGATTTCTAAACATTTATTCTCAGTCATGGGGATGATTGTATTGTAAGGTTTATTTGTTTCATCTTACAAGTCTCAGTATTTTCAATTAGTTCAATGCAAAGGAAGTTTCTGCCTCCTCTCACTTCAGCTTAGTCCAGGTGTACTTGTGTTGCACTCCAAAGTCCTAAAAGCAATCCCGAAATAAGTCAAGAAAATCATAGAAGGCTATCCTGTAATGCTAACCTTTCATATGGTTGGTGTAAGAGAAACTTACAGTGGAGTCACTTGAAGGTACCTGTGTTTTTGTTTGATGTACTTTTTGTAAGAATCTGTGAATAATGCAGGTGTTTAAGAACAACCAATTGCAATAATTTAAATGAGAGAATTATAGTACAGAAAATGGGGCATAACGCTGGTTCCTTGCCCATGTACTGCCCTGGCATTCTAGGAAAATTGTTCTGGGTTTTTACAGATTTATCTAAGGTAAAGGAAAATTTGAGACTTCAAACTATCTATTTCAGTTCAATAAACTACCTTCACCAGGAAATGTCAAACAGATTTCTCTTATCAGGCACTAACTAAGCAACCCGCTTATCCTCTGTTTCAGTTTTATAAGCAACTCTAAACATAACAAATAGACTTTCTGAAGGAAGAAATCAATTACTTTAATTTTATGTGTTTACAAGTTACCTTCCATACCGAAACATAGGAACTACATATCATAAGTTAATATTTGGCTTTCAGAACAACAAATATCATTTTCCTTCATTATAAATATGCATTCATTTGAGATCATAATTTTTTCCAAATGATAGGATTAAAATAATCTCATTAAAACCAAAACAAAGGCATTTTATGTTCTCACATCTTTATTAAAGTATTTATATTCCTGGCTTGACACTAACATCTGTACTTTCGTATCACAAATTTGCCTTTAAGTAACACATAACACACTTAGGTCAGATACAGATGGCCACAGCTTCTAACCACCACTACACTGATGTATATGAAAAGCAAAAATCACATAGAAGAGCATCTGTTAATATCTTTCTTGGTACTTAACTTTAAATTTTAAAAATGCATAAGTAGAGGTGACATAAAATTTCATTTTTGAGATAGGAAACAAACACTACTCCTATCTTACAGCTGTCTTTATCTGATTTGATTGGGTATAGCTAGTTCTAAAAACAACCTTTAAATTTGTGGGGAAAACCAATACTTTGTATACATTCCTCAAAAAAGGCTCAACTGCAAGCAAAATGAGGAGCCATTATAAAATCATATTGCTAAATATCACCTTCACTCACAATTCAGCTTATATAATTGTATGCATATCACACTAACAATTACTATTTAATGTATCAAGATACATCCAAAAGTATCCTTGGTTGCATTAATATCAAGCTAGGCAACACTGAAGATTTGTTCTCTGGTCTTCTGGTCATTAGTACTAAAAAAAAGTACCAAGCTATATGGTAATTCCAATTTTAGGGCCTAAATCACAAAGCATTCAGGAAACTAGTGGCCATAGTGGAAGAATTTGAAGACTCAAAGGTTTTCGGTTATGGTAGAGTTATCATTAGATTTTAGGGAAATAGGAATGCAGCAAGAGTCATTTGACATTTATTAGAAATCAAGATTCATTAAATCATTTCTCTTTCAGAAAAATATCTTTTACTTGTACATTTTCAAATGTTCTTTTTTTAAAGAACATAAAAAATCATGAAAAAAACATGAAAATAAACCAGTTTCAAGTATACTTGTTTCTCTTCATTTTTCGCCCTTCAAAGGAGTTCTTCTCACCAAGCACAAAAACACAGACTTTTAAAGCAAAACAAACTCTTCGGTGCTAAATCTTTTTAATCTTCTCTTTTCATCCTCTGAGAATAGGTCTTCTTCTTTGGTTGTAGTAGATGTAAAGTCATAGTCCTTCGAATGACCATTTACAAAAGTAAATAAGGGATATTTCTCCTTAGAAGAAATTTGCAGCATCTGTAACAGAAAGCACAGAAAAGTCTCTTATTAAACACAATAATGCACAATGAGATCATGGGATGAAATCTATGCTTCAGCCCTGAACTTATCATTAGTTTCTCTCACATATATTTATCCAGTGCTGTTGCTACCTTTTTCTAGCTAAAAGCCAAAAGTTGATCAACACTTTGTAGTTTATCTATAGCTAAATAACTGCTCCATCAGGACTAGACCATCAAAAATTAGGTACATTTTCATTCCAACACTCCCACCCACCAGTAAGTCTCTGGTCACATTAGTTTGAAGACTTACTAAAGAGCTAAGATTTATCTTCATTTGGTAGTAATAGAAGTAACAGAATGAAACAAAATGGTATTACAACCATAGTAATATATAGTGGTACCATATCATGGAAAAAGAAGCATTAAACTGAATCAGAAGATCCATTCTACTCTCAGCTCTACAACATACCTTGATGTGATTTTGGACAATCACTCTACTTATGTATCATCTACAAAACAAGTAGAAGTTGTCCAATTTCCTTACTGCGGAGAATTATTAAGGTGACTGAAAGCAATAATAGTTATTTTTAAAAAGTAAGTTTAGGATTTTCAAAACTCCTATATCTGAAAAAATATTTTTTGCAATAACCTAGTCAACATGAAGAATATAATGTTTTTACATATAGTAATCACCCACACTTTACACATCTTCTGAAGTTATATTACATAACTTGGAAATCAAAAAAAGCAAAACCTACAATTTTGTTAGACACCAACAACCTTCATAACTTCTGACAGTTGGGATTCACAGACAAGTCAACAACCCACTAAAATCATTTTAAATCCTCCTGTTAAGTGCTATTTAAAAAGCAATTTTAAAAATGATTAAAAGGTTTTGAATGAGGTTGTCTTGATAGAAATAAACTTCTACAGATAACTTACCCATAAGGAGGATTCTGAGAAGTTCAGACTTACAGAGGCTATTGAAAAAATATCGACAATACTCAAACATCATTAATCATGACCAGTTAAATACACTTTGTTTTTAAAGAATAATTTCAAGGTCTCCCTGGTGGTGCAACAGGTTAAGTCTCAGCACTATGAAGCTGTCCGCAGCCACTGCAGCGCAAGTTCAGTCCCCGGCCAGGGAGCTTCCCACATGGCGCAGCAGACTTCTCCTGCCTTGCCCGCCCACTGCTCCCCTCAGCAGTGTATTTCAGTGGATCTGCCTGTTCTGCTTCCCACTGTCTCTGGTGAATCCTCTCACCACCTCACACCTCTGGCCTATATCCCAGTTCTTGTATGATAAATAAATCTTTTTTTTAAAAAAAAGAGTAATTTCAGGGATAAAAATGAAATTCTAGCAAATATCAACATTCAAGAGAAGGACCATCAAATTCTTCCCAGGCCAAACCTTTTCTACTAGTCTCTGCCACCACACCAGGTAGAGAGCAATTTGTATCGATGTGGTTCACATTCACCGCAGTGGAGTGAAATTTTATGTAGGGATTAGAGGTTCTAAAGTTGGCCCATAATGTGAAAACCAAATATCGTCAAAATTAATATAGTCAAAATTACCTTCAAAAAACTTCTGAATTGTTTAAAGGGTGCTATCCATAATTTTGTGTATATACATCTGTTCAATAACACGTATAAATACCATATGGCGCTCACATGGAAAAATACATTCCTATTGTTTTAGTGCAAGAGTTCATGTTGTTAAACTAAGTTAATTATGCACTGATGTTACCTCAACTCTGTCCCCTCATTACTCACTCTTAAATCCCTGTGATCTAACTTTCACCCTTCATCATACTAAAAATACTATCTTCTAGTCCTCAAATAAAATGGTCTTTTATTAGTTCCTATCTCTTGATATTTCTATAGCAACAAATACTGCTGATTCTTTCTTTCTTAAAATATTCACTTCTCTTGATTTCTATAATATTTTGCTTTCCTATTTCCTATTTACCAGACTATTTCTTCTCTATCTCCTTCACTGACTCTGGCATTCCAAAATGAAAGGTTTTTTTCTTTCAGAATATGCTTTTTGAGGTAATTTTGTTTTATAACATTGAACATGTTTTAGGGGTATAGGTCATACCTCTACAAATGTTTGCTATCATGATACACCCACCACCAAAGCCCCCCAAAATCTCTATTTTAGTTCACTATACCCTTCCTGCTTTGCTCATAGCCTTCCCTCTCCCCTTCTGGTAGCTGCAGTTCTGCAGGCAGATTTTAAGGATTTGTTTTGGTTTGTTCCATTGTTTTGTTTCTTTATATTCCACGAATGAGTGAAATCATTCAGTATTTGTCTCTCTCCTTATTTTGTTTAGCATAATCCCCCTCCAGTTCTATCCATGTTGTCACAAGTGGCAAGATTTTATCATTTTTTACTAGCTGAGTGATGTTCCATTGTGTAAGCATACCACATCTTCTTTAATCACCTATATTCACTGCAGCAGTATTTACAATAGCAAAGCTATGGAAACAACCTCAGTGCCCAATGACAAAATGCACATGCTAATCAATTATTGATTCATTGTCTCCTCTACATATTCTCTTAAAAATATTATCTACTCACCGTTTCAAACATTTCTCTGTCATACTTTATTATCATCCATATTTTACAGATAAGGAAACTGACAGAGCCAGTGGGTTCTGTTATAACCACTATACTATACACCTCCAACAGTAAGGTTAGGCATATTGCGATATCAATTCAAACTGATCAATTCAAAATAAAAATATTTCTTCTTCCCAAAATTAGCTTCTCTCTAGACTTCTCTATTTCTATCATTGTAACATCATTCTTATTGATTACTGTTTCATGTAGATTGTATAATCAGAAAAGGAGTCAGACATAAAAGTTCTAGGAGAAGAGCACTACAGATAGAGAGATCAGCTAGTATGAAGACCTACAATGTCAGCACACCTACTATGTTCAGAGAAAAGAAGGAGGCCAGAGTGGTTCAAGTTGGGTAGAGAAAAAAGAGGAAGAGTGTTACACATGATTTAGTTTTCACTGTTCCCTTAAACACTCTATCTCATATGTTTATGAGATAACATTCCCTCAGTGTTTCCACTCATGATGTTGCTGTCATCTAGCCACTCTTCATACTTTTTTTCTGACTGTATAAACCCTCAGTCCTTAAAGGCCCAGCCCAAGTCCCACTGACAAATATCTCAGTCTGCATTGATTACGCCTTTCTCCAAAGTCTTACAGATTGTCTACTGTAGTGTAATAATTATAAACCCAGACTATGGAACTCAGTCCCAGTTCAAAACTTGATTGATACTTGTAAACAGTGCGACCCTGGGCAAGTTATTTAACTACACTGTCTTGCTTTCCTTAGCTGTAAAATATCAGTATTGATAGCATCTATCTCACAGAGATATTGTGAGAATTGTCAGTGTAGATGTAAAGTATATAGTAGGCTGCAAGGGAATACGGTGATGGACTATGGGTGCTGTGATGGTAGGACAACTACAGTGACTACACCTGAGGGGAGAAATCATATATTGTCCAAAAATTAACAATGTAAGAGAAAAGTTAATACATTAAAAATTTTTAAAACATTAAAAAAAAAAGAAATCAGAGTTCCCATTATTAAATCCCATGAGTAAAAAGGCCTATCAAAGAAAAATATTCCTCTGATTTTACATGGAGAATAGTTATTAGAAGGAAGGGAAATATAATCATGAACATAAACTGGAAACACTAAGTGCTTTCAAAAAGATATTTTCCGAAATAGTGATGGGTATGGGAAATTGTGTACCACTGAAGAAAATGGGAATATTTGTTCTAGAAGAGAAAGCAAATTTACTTTTTTACTCTATTAGATGAAAAAATAAACATTACATGAGGCTAATTCCAACTCAATATAATAAAAGCTTTTTTAACAATAAAGGTCTGTCCAAAAATGAAAAAAAGACTTTCAGGGCAAGTAATTAGTTCATTGTAACCTGAAATAAAGATTCAGTAGTCAACTAGCTGGACTATGGATTGGTGGATAAGTAGGAAATTGTGTTATGTAGTGTTTATGAATACATTTTCATTGTATTTTTTTATTGATGGAAAATCACAATATTATACAAGTTTCAGGTGTGCATCACTGAGGATCAACGTGATGAATACATATTCTTAAATAGTATGAGGTTTGAATCTCAGCACTACCATTTATTATTGTGACCTCTGTGAAAGTAACTGAACCTTTGAAAGTATAAGATTCTCATTCCATAAAATGGGGATTACAGTACTTCTCTCATATTTGAGTAGATCAAATGGGATAATGTATATGTAGTGCTTAACACAATATCTGACAATATTAAGAATTTAACAGATGTTACCTCAATCCCCAGGTCCCTCAGTATAACCAATATCCCCCTTAGGGTAGATGTGAAAGACATGAGGGAGGGAACTATGAAACATATATGGGAAGTGCAGGCACAGGAAACAAAGAATCAAAATCCTTGGAAACAGAAGGATACTTAGCATTTTCAACTGAGGCTAGATGGTTGAACTTGAGAGAGCAAGGGGCTGGCAGTTGGACATGCACAGTCTGTAATGTGGAAGAGATGTTAAGGCTAAATAGATGATCTTGGTTTCAGCTGACTTATGACCGACATTTAAAGCAAAACCACTGAATGAGAATACCAGTATAAAGAAGATGTGAGAACCAAAAACTAAGATCTGGAGTATACCAACATTAAGAGGCTGGAGAGCAGAGCAGGCAAAGGAGACTTGAGAAGGAAATAGTGAAGAATGAGAAAAACCAAGAAAATTTGTTGCCTGGAACCAACACGAAGCTAAACGAAGGTGAAGAAAGGTGCAGTGGGTGTTCATCTATGTCAAATGCTAATGTTGGGACAAGTAAGATGAAGACTGAGATGTGACCAATGGAATTAACAATATGGGATCATCAGAGACCTTGAACAGGAGTTTTGGTGTAGTAGGGGTGAGGAGACTCAAATATTTGTTGACTAAATGACCACATTAGTGAACTATTAATTTTCTCCTTGACGCCAAGGGATAAAGACTTGTCTTTGAGATCTCCCCTTCACTTGCACCCCCAAGTCCAAGCAGCTGCACAGTCTTATTGTTTCTACTTACAAATTCCCTCAAAACAGTTCCTTACTTTCCCCTACAGCTCTGTCCTAGACCAAGTGTTTGAAGAAGGCATTACAAATCAATTTTTAAAAAGTTAGACTTCTAATAAATATTACTGGTACAACCAGTTATCAATGCTTAAAAAAAAAAAGAAAGAAAGAAAAAAGATGCCTACCAAAAGATATACAAAAACTCTAAATGTGACACTTAAACTTTTTGAAAAATGAAGGAAAATGTAGGTCATAGTTTATGATGTTTGGTTATTAAAGATTTCTTTAATACAAAGTTCAAAACCCATAAAGAAAAAGATTTACAAATTTGACTAAAATGAAAGATACCATTACAAGTGAAAATATTAATCTAAAAGAATATATTTGTAAGACATAGAACCAAGAAGTGGTAGCATTCAGAATTACGTATTTGAGATGATTTCCTCCAAATCAAATAGCTCTATAGAAAAATTGAGAAAGGAAATGAACAAGAAATTCTCAGAAGAGGAACCAAGTAGGCCCATAAACGTTGAAAAGATGTTCAATCTGACTAGTATCAGGGAAATACACATTAAAATTATAAAAATATACTATTCATATCCATAAGATTGGTTAAAAATATAAAAGTCTGACTAATCATGTACTGCAAAGAATTGGAAAGCCTCGTACACTGCTTGGTATGATCACTTTGAAGAGATCTGACAGCATTTAGCTAACTGACCCAAAAATTCCATCCTAAATATCTAGTACAGCTTATGTAATCCCAAGTGTTACAGGTGTACAAAAAGACATGAACCAAAATGTTCTTACTTGCAATTAGAAAATAAAACAAACCAGGTGTCCATTAACAAAAGAAAATTTAAAAATAAGTATATTGTTGAGCAATTTAAAAGAATAAGCTAGATCGACATGTTTATGACCTCTAAGTCACAACTGAACAAAAAGGAAGTTGCTGAAGGATATATATACACACACATATATATATGTATGTATTTGTATATAAATATGTCATTAATGAAAAATTTAGCATGCAAAACAACATGTTATTTATGAATATAAAAATATATTAATTTAGGGTTGTGATTGCATATCCTGGGATATCCAGTGGTTATCCTACACAGGGAAGGGAGGGGTAGGAGATTAGACTTCCACTATATGTACGTCTTTTTTCTTAAGCTCAATGGTAGTACATGGATATTTATCACAGCATCTGTTTCTGCAGGCTTGAAGTCAAAAAGCTAACTTAATAAAATCAACATATCACTCAATACAAAATTCTTCAGCCTAGTATTTGACTCTCTACAATATTATTCCAACTCTCTTTTCCTTGTATCAAAGAAATCTTTAATTATTCCAACGTTCTTTCTTATAGCAGTGTTTCCTAAGCCTTGACCATTTATACACCTCCCTCATTATTTTTGCTATGTATGCTATCTCTCCCTTTTCATTGTTTATGACTAGTTAATATCTCCCTTTTCATTGTTTTTAACTTAAACAGCCTTGTACAAATTTATAATAAACAGAATTATATGTTTAAAATTTTCTTAACAGGACTATGAATAAGTATATCAGTATTAAAACATCTGTCCTCATGCCACCTAGAAAACATCAAGTATCACACTTTATCTTACAGCAGTGGTTCTGAAATTTGGTATACAAGTCCGTGGGAGAATTGTTAGAAATGGAGACTCCCAGACCATGCCCCTCAAGATTCTGATTCAGGCAGTCAGAAACCCTGCCTGAGATATAGGTTATATCCTTGGCACCTAACAAATTGGACTATTTGCCATTCTCTAGACAAGCTCTCCATTTTCCTTTTCCAGTATCTTTCCTTCTGTTATTTCCTGTACTTGAAGAACCATTCCATCTCCCTAAGCCAACAGAAATTAAGCCTGCTCTTTAAGGTTCATATTAAATATCACCATCACAATAAAGAACTTTGACGTGGATGTGACATCTCTTTCATTTCAACACTCTTCTTTCCCTTATCAATTTGTTTCTATTTCTGTATGGATGCTTATCATATTCAATGTAATATATGTCTACTTGTCTCATTTCCCCTCCTAGACTATAAATGTTACTTAGGGCAGAAGCCTTATACATTGTTCAAAAGTAGGAATTGTGGCTTTCAACATGACAGTTAATCAGAACTTGCTGGACTTAGCTCTGCTAAACACTAAATTAACTTAATTTTTATTGACATATTTAAAATCATAGAGCATAGGCCATTAGAATATTCATTCATACAGTATTACAAATGAAACATTAGAATCTATAGAGAATCTATAGAGATCGCTCATCTGTATTTTCAAAATGAGAAAACTGAAAATGTGTACGACAGAGTAACAAATAATTTGTTTCAATTTTTAAATTAAACTGTCAAAAAATAAGTTTAACTAAAAATGCTAAATTCAATTTAAGAAGGAAGACTCCTTTACTTACAACCTTCCAAGCAAAAATAATCAAGTTATTAATTGACACAGTGAGTTTTTGATACTGCTACAAAAAGCTATTAACTTAAGAACACTATTATTAAAGCAAAGTTAATTGACTCTGGAAAAATTCTCTGTACCGCCAATGACCTATCAATATGGTTTCTTTTTAACACTGTATGTTACTCTGATTCATCAAAAGCAATAATTTCTAAGTATTTTTTCAGTATAAAGAGCATAATACCTAACAGTATAAAAACCACAAAAACTTTTAATCAGAAGAGATCATGCAATTCATTTGTGAATTTTATTTTTTCAGTTTGGTAATAATTTGTTTCTATCTCTAGAAGTAGATTACCTTACCGTACTAACAAACTTATTTAACCTAATAGAAAATAAAGTGACAAAAACAGAAATGGAATTTTTAATGGAAAATGTTCAGCAATATCAATCTATAATATAATACCATCTGGATTTGTACATTTTAACATATACATGATACTTGGTGAGACAGAATTGTCAAAATAAAATATACAAGTATATATACTAATTTCAAGTAATAAGAGAGCAGGAAAATGGAAAACACATTTAGTTATGTTCTCTTGACTTCCCAGTTGAAAAGGGAGAGCAAAAAGATGACAACTGTGAGAAATGAAGAATAAGGACGAGTTCTCACATATCTCATTTTCTTTTCTCCTCATTCATTTTTCTGTCATGTTCCAGTTAAATTTCCTCTTTTAAATGGCAGGTTAAGTAAACTAAACCTAACGTATATGAAACTTTTTATTTAACTTTTTCATTCTATCTTCACATTGCTAAAATGAAATTTCAACAACTACATCCATTTTCCTGAATAAAATTAACTGGAAGTAAAGCAGTCATAAGGTGCTATTCTATCTGAGCTCAAATTAAAAATTTCCAAAAATGATTAGTTATTGGTTTGCTTTACTATAAAATGATAACCTTTAACTATTGATACTAATAAAGAACACCATCCAGTTAAGCTTACTTCCTAAGTAATCTTTTTTATTTTCTAAAGCACTAAATACAGAGAGACCTTAAGGCTCTATAAATGTTTTAGCAGTACTCAAGGACCAGAAAAATGCAGAAGTTTAAAGATAATGAGAAGGAGTTAAATAAACCTATTTCAAAGATTCTATAACTAGAATAGATCAGATTAGACAAGCTTATTGGAAGGTAACAATATAGCTCATTTGATAAAGCAGTTCTGAGAAATCCAAAAATACCATTTCTCTTTTTTAAAAAATCAAAGAAGCACTTGAACTAACAAGAAATAATGCACAATTTGGCTTGATCAAATACTTCATTAATTTTTTTCTACCCTCTAAGGTATTGCCCTTTTAAAATCCTCTTCAAATAAAACATAACCTAATTGCTCGCACATGCCTGCAGTTTGCAAAGGTATTTCTATTTCAACAGTGCCACCTAGTGGAACAATTAATGCTCTCCACTGGTCACTAGTTGGTTTCCTTCCTCTCAGAGACTAGGAATCCCCAAATAGTTTTATTTTTTAATTCATAATTTTCCTAATAATGTAACATTCAAGTACAATTTTACAAAAATACAATTCATATATTTTTGCCCTTTTATATGCTATCTCTAATAAAAATTAGATCATTAACAAATGTTCTTATAGTATCATAAATAAAAGTATACCTTAGTAATTTCTTCAGAAGCTCGTTTGAAGTCCTGCACATTTTGGCAATAAAATCCTATTGTACAGCTAGGATCCATTTTTCGAAATGACATCTTTTTAGGAGAAGGGCAGTGGAATGTCTGTAATTTTAAAAGTCTCTTTAGGATTAATTTAGTTGTATGATGGATTTATACATATATTAATATTACTTAATTTTAAATCTGCTATCTACTTATTTTCAAAACTATAAAATGCTTTTCAAGTGGTGTTTTGGTTTATCCTATGCAGATGGTGCTTCCCACTCTCCCAAGCTGTAAAACATGAGAGCCAACAATGTACATATTCAATTTACCGAGTCTCTGCCTTATGTGACATTAGTGCCATTCTGCAAAAGAAAGTGTGTCAAATGTGGTATGCATTTCTAACATTTGCTGAAAGGAAGAAAAATGTCCTACTCAAAAACAAATGAATAAGCTAGCATAGGTTTAGAATCATTAGCCATTTGTCTAAAAGAGCAATTAACTCTGTTTTGTTAGAGATTTTTTAATGTTTAGAAACCTTTAACATATCAAGACTTTTTAACAAATACACATTCGTGTAAATGTTGCATAGTGACAAGAGGTCAACTTGAGAGTAGTAGCAATTAACATAATTAGCACAGAATTGCAAATTTTTCCAACCCACTCTTCTGTGCTTTAAGGTCTTTGCACGCATCCAAGACTCAGGTGAAAACTACTCTATTTTGGTTCCTGCTGCTCTCCTAAGGAGTCCTTCTTTCCCTTTAGTTCACTTTTCTCAAGTTCTCACAGAGCCACAGATTTTTTTTTTTTTTAAAAGGCTGGAATAGCTGAAAAGGGGGCAAGGAGGACACTCCGCTGTTGTTAATGGGATGTGGTTTAAAATAGTAGTTTAATATCTTTAGCAAGTACAAAATTAGAAAAAAGAGCAGAGTACAAAGTTAATCACTCCAATCTCCTTTCAACACATTCTGGTACTTTATTTGAAAGATATTTTTTAACTGCTTGAACACTCAATATCGTGTGCTTTAAAATTATTGATGCAACCATGTGTTTTTGTATGTATAAAAAAGTTTATGTTCTAAAGGAGAGTCATAAAATACATATTCATACTTGATTATCTTTGCATAAATAAACTCTAAGGACATACACAAATTATCAAGTTCAAGGGAAAAGGAGAAAACAGGGCAGATGGGAGATAGGTGTATACAGAATTCTTTGTTGTATATTTTATATTCTTGAATTAGACAATAAGCTCAATTAAGAAAAATCGAGGTGGAGTTGAACATATAAATTTTAATTTTCCTAATTTCCAATTCCTAAAACTAAGGGATTTTTTTTTAATTGTTATTTATGTCTTTTACATTTTGTATTCCCCTTGGGTAGCCCACCACCAATTCACCTGTGATCCATCTCCATGGTCCCTTGTATTCTTTTCTATTCCATTTTGTGCCCTTATCCTCCCACCCCCCACCCCCCACCCCCGCCCCGAGTGTCTCTCTCCTGTTTGGTTTCCCTATAAAAACGAAGGGATTTTTAACTTGAAAGTATTACAATGTAGAACATAGGCTTTCATATTTCTAATATTGGTGGTGAATCAATCAAAATCATTCTTTTCTCTCCTCAGACAGTATAGTAAGCCAATCAGTATCCCATATTTTGATCAGGATATACAAAATGCTTACATTCAAGCTGCTTTTTTTCCTTATGGAGAATTCAATCATATATTAAATTCAAATCCAGCATCTTGGCAGTAGATATAAACTAAACAAATGTTTCTTCAAAGTTATAACGTATACAAAATGCCTTAGCTAGCATTTACTTTAAAGAGTAAGATCCAACATAACTAAAAAGGGTCTTCCAGGGTACTAATCAACACAAGTATAGTTGTACGTGGAATTTTTCTAAAATTGTCTCACCAGTTTTAATTATAAAGAGATATTAAAAAATCATCTGAGGGCCTCCCCGGTGGCGCAGCGGTTAAGCGCTGCGCTGTGGAGCTGTCGGCTGCAGTGACGCGAGTTCGACGCCCAGCCGGGGAGATTCCCACATGGCGCGGCAGACCTCCCCGGCCTTGCCCGCTGCTCCCCTCAGCAGTGTAGTTCTGATCTGCCTGTTCTGCTCCCCACTCTGTCTCTGGTGAACCCTCTCGCCGCCCCACGCCTCTGGCCTGTACCCCAGCTTGTATGTATAAATAAAATAAATCTTTAAAAAAAAAAAAAATCTTGGTGTAAAAGGCACAGAGAACTATAGGTAATATTTATTTACAAAAAAATATTCTAGACAATGTATCTAAAAATAGTCATTTGCTGGACATTCCAAAACTAACAATAAGGAATGTTTTTCAATTTTTACTAGCTGGAGATAAGGAAAAATGGCCCGCAGTTTATAAAAGACCCAACAAAATATTTTTTTAGCTCATTATGCTAATGCATGAATTTAATTTCATAAGAACCAATAAGACTAAACCAGAATAGGTTTAGTGCTACTTCACGGTATTGCTTTATTTGTCATAGATAATAATGACAACATTAAATTGCTATTCACGGATGTTTTGATAGTACAAAAAACTTTTAAAATTATTCACAAAAACACAGATATAATTCTCTAATCACTGAAAATAGAAATTGCTACTGGGTTACTACATGAGTACTACGACTCATATTACAGAAAGGAATTTCACACCATTTAATCTTAAAATTACATTTTGTTCACCCAAGAATATTCTGAAGCCAAACCTATTTTAATTTATACTTAGAATCATTTTTGTTTCTTGCAGAACAAGTTAGACTTTCAAATAGTATACGCCAAATATTGTTACTGGCTATGTCTACTTTCTGATCATTCTTTGAGTTACACACTTATGGATTCATTTTTTTCTGAAAAAAATTGGTCAGGGTGAGTCAATTCCCACGAATTTCATTTTTCAATTCATTATTCACTCTTATCTCAACCTCTATTTATTAGGTATTTATTAATGCCAGGAACAGTTCTAGGCTTATTATTTGAATAAATTTATTATTCTAAACATAACAAAACAATATTAACAAAAATATTTTTAGGTGAAATTATGCTATTTTGGTGATTTATATGAGGCTTCCTAAAGATAGAGATAAGCTTACTAAAAAGTACCTCCTACTAACTGCAGTTTAAGTGTATGATTCATAAAGAGTACATATTCACAGAGGATACATCTCTACTAATGAATTCACTAATCCATTTATTCATATAAAATCATTCTAATAGCTTTAATACCACTATCCTCTGAATTGACTAAATTAAAATACATATTAAAATAGTCATTATTGTATGAACCTTGTAAAAACCTGATAGTTTGAACTGAGGTTCCAGGAATCAGAACAGATTAAAATGTCTACTAATAAGGTTCTTCTTATTTATTAGTAGAATATTAAGGAAAAGAATATTACCTTAATAATAAAATAGAATTTGGTAATTGTTAAGTGTTAGTACCAGTCATTCTGTAAATATATCATAAATAACATGGAACAATAATCTAGTGTAGGGAATCTGAACTAATTAAGTGTGTGTATGAATGTATGAATATATACGCATGTATGTATATTTATGTGTGTGTATATACATACATTTAAAATTTTTAAAGTTCCAATCTAGAAATATAGGAATTCAATGCCATAAGGACAACTACAAAAGCTATAATCTGCTAAATATCTCCCTTAATCTCAAATATTTTAATAGCACACTACTTTTTAAAATTTTCATAATTCTACAGTATTCAGGATGTTTACTTGAAATTTCAGCATTGCCAGCAATTTATTTATATGGAATTAAAGAGCTAAGATTTTAATTATTCCATCTATTGATCAAAAAGAAGCATTCATCAAAAAAGTTACTGTCAAAGATCATTTTAATAATTGCAGTATAAGGGTGATTTATCTTATATACATAATTCAATACATGAATCAGCTACAAAATACTGATTGCATATAAACACACAGCCAATACAGCAAAGCAAGGATGGTTAATAATAGAGGGTAATTAAAATACTTCCACTTTGAACATTTTAAATTTAAAATATGATAAAAGATAATAATGTAATTTTATGTCTTTACAAAGATTATTTTACAGCATTTTTACATTTATATTATATTCTCATAGGAAAAATAGGCTAAATATTCTAAGATAAAACCCTGAATAGAAAAAAATGAAAACTATCCATCATCTCAAATATATAACATCTATAAATGTACTTTCTTGGTGCCCCAATGTATACAAAATAAATGCTTCTATGCATGTAACTTAAGATGTTACCTAATTTCACCACATTCTATTTTACAAACTCTCTAAAAACCAATTCTTCTTTTTCATCTCACTACTATCACCCTACTTCAAGCTCTTATTGACTCACTCATGAAGTGTTGCAACAGTCTCCCAATAAAGAGCTGCAACCTTTCTAATATTGATTGCATAGGCATAATCAGAATATTTATCACCTGGTATCTTTATAGAGTCTCTCAAAATCTCAGATGAATAGTGTCTCTGTGCTAACTAAAATAATTAACACCGTCTTCTAATGTGTATTTTAGATAATACAGAAACACAACAACTGTCCATCTGGATCTCAAATATCTACTTTTTTAGGCAGTTAATTTGGCACACATACACTGAAAATGGAACTCAGAAATAGGAAATCAGTGCCCTAAAACTACAATGCAGCAGAAAGTGAATTGTAATATGGTCCACATAACACAATTCTACAGTGCCTCTCTCAGTATCAGTCTATCAACTAGCAGATATTTATTAAGATTTATATGCAAAATACTATGAAGGAAGAAAGTAGAAGGCAAACCTAACCTCTGGTCTCTACTTCAATTGAAGTACTGGTTTACAAATGATGCTAGAATGTTTTATAATTTCTTTTTATAATATCTTTTGAAACCAGACTTTAATCTACTCATTCACCTACTTTCATAATCTATCCCTTAAATACCATTAGGTATTAATTAATACTAGCTAACAAGCTATAACTAAATAAAGAACTAAGCCACATTTCCAATTTGTCAAACCCTTGAAAATTAGTGATGCATGCCACTCAAATGATTAAAATTATTTTAAAGATCTATAAAAGCATCAATTGGGAAAACAAGATCTAAAAACATATAATAATTACATGGCTCATTTATGCACTGTCAACATTTTCTGAATTAAAATACTGGATCACAAAATGACCAACATAAAGGAAAAGAAGAGGTTAAGAAATCAGTTAAAACAAACATTAAAAAAAACTAAGCTCTTGAAAACATAAGTAGAAGTTAACGTGTAATCACTATACTTAAAGCTCATGGTCTCCATAAGTCACTTTGTCACTCTAATCCTATTCCATCACCTTCTTTTTCTTTTATACCTGTCTTTCTTCTTAAACATTTCCAACATTTAAAATTCTTCAGTACTGTTCAGCTCTAAATTTCAAAATTACTTAGAGTGTTGATCATTTATTTTGGTAGAGTTAAGGAAGCTAACAAGTTAGAGACAAAGATAAATGAAGAAGAAAGTGTATCATAAATTAAAATCCAGGCTAATTCTTTAGCCTTTGACCACTGTGTTGCTTTTGGCTTTATAAATCAGTAAAATATTGATTATTAACTTGAAATGATAATACCATAAAAGCATAGTTGTTAAGGACAGCTCTAAATAATCAAGAGTTTGCTTCATATGGTAAAAAAACAGTACCAGCTCTTTATCCATAGTACCTCAAGAGGGAAATCCTTTATGCTGACATCTACAAAAGATTGGCAGTAATGAGGATCCATGTAAATCAAACTGTCATCTACAAGGACAAAACAGAAGACAAGTAATTCAAAAAACACCTTATTATTACACTGCTTACAATCCAATTTCTATGTAGAATAGCTGAAAAAAATCTGGGAGTAACAGCTTGCCAGACTGATATTCATTGACTGAAACATAGGTTTGCACAGGACAGATTAACTTTTGCATAATCAAATATGCTTGTATAAGCAGAATTTTTATAAAGTGATGAAAGTGTCATTTAATTTTTGGTGATAAAATTACTTTCACAAACACACAATTATATTCTGCAGTTTGCACATGAAAAATGTATTGTACTACTTTGTCCTGACAGGAAGAACATATTGCTTGTCATTTTATCATCAACTAGCACCACTAAAACTGGTAAAAAGTAAATATGTAAATAGCAACTGCCAGAATATGGCAGCAATGTCTTCTGAAGTTTAGTGAAACCAATAAATTACGCCTTGTTTATGCAATAACAGAAATTAAACATATATTTTACAGAATCCAATTATGTTGTGGACCAAATGACAAATGAGGAGCTATGGTAGGACAGATGAATTTATAAGGTACTCATTTTGCCCAGTTAATCATCCTGTTTCCAGATGATATCATATTAACTTTGCGACTTTTAAAAGAAAACAATGAAAAAATATATTTTGCTAAATCACTAACCTTGAAATCCAGCAAAGTAATATGACTGTTTAGGTTTGCCACCAATAATACCCACACAATATTCAAGGCTTAAAATACCCTGCCAAAAAAAATTAATTCAGATTTAGAGAAGAGACAAATGGTAATTACTCAGAGCAAACCAATTTTGGATTACCAATACTAGTAATTCCCAAGTTTTTTTACCACCAGTTTTATTTTTATTACATTTGCCCCCATGTTCTGATATCCTTTTGTCTACGATCACTCAACATTAACTTGATGAAATTAAATATTCTGATCCATACATCATCACAACATTAAACCATTACTATGTGTGAGATACAGAGATAAACAACATTACCAACTTAAGGCAATAAAATTCCCGCCAAGGTCAAAACACTTGACCTTTCATTAGCTGGTACAGCCTTATCAAGATCAATGTAACATTATCATCAGGCTTTTATGAAAGCTAAAAATAGTTCTTAGACCTTGTTTCTCAGTGAACCTTGAGTGTTAGAATGCAAAACTAAAAACCATTTTCTAATCAACAGCAAATCTCTTGACAAATTGTTTATGCTACTTCATTTGGACTAAATAATGAAAACAATGTAAGCCAAGGAAAATACCTATTATTGTACTTAAGGCTAATTAATTTTACAAAACACAAAATAGCAAAGATACCTCAACATCTATTCTAAGCAAACTCTTTTTAAGTTGGGCCAAATAATCCTAAACATCCAGTGCAGTCAAGTAAAAACTTCTCCAATAGAATCAATTAATGTCTTGTTAATAGTTTATGCATTAATTTTAGCATAAATTATGTTAGAAAACACAGTGATAAAGACATTTAAAACCACAAAAGTACTAAACAATAATTAAATTCTCTCTTAAATGATAGGCTGTTTTGAAATCTAGAAGATATAAAAGTAAAGAATATATGAATAAAGCCTTTTCTCCCTCAGCAAGTAATCAAATCACACTGAGTGTCCACTAAGTTTTTTCAAACTTAGTTTCTCAAAAATAAAATGTTTTTAAGAAAATATTGTAAAAAGTAAATAAATTCCCAAAACTCACAGTTCATCATTATTAATATTTGGGAAATACTTTTCTTGACATCTCTGTATATTACTTATATTCACTAGATTACAAATACAGTGTTAGGTATGTGGCATCATACACTGTATGCCATTGTAACTTTTGTCTCTCATATCATAAACATCTTTTCCCATCAATAAATACAGATCTTTATTATAATATTTAATGGAAATATCCTATTTATGAAGATAATAAAATGTGCTTTAAAGTCCCCATTATGGATATTTAAGTTGTTTCCAAGTTCTCATTATTACAAACAACCTTCTAAAGAAGATCTTGTATCATGGGTTGGAAGAATTAATCTTGTTAAAATATCCATCTTAAATAAAGCAATATGTAGATTTAATATAATCCCTATCAAAGTTTCAATGGAAACGTCTTCAAAAAATAGAATAAACATTACTGAATTTTAGATGGAACCACAAAAGACTCAGACTAGTCAAAGCAATCTTGACAAAAAAAAGAAGAGGCATTGTGCACTGAGTCTTCAAAATATACTTCAAGGTTATAATAAACAAAACGGTATAGTATTGGCATAAAAACTGACACACAGACCAATGGGATAGAACTGAGTGTCCACAAATAAGGCCACATTTATATGGACAGTTAACTTTTAACAAAGGACCCAAGAGTATGCATGGAGAAGGGAAAATCTCTTCAACAAATTGTGCTGGGACATATAGAAAAATTAAACCAGACCACTTTCTCATACTGCACACAAAAATTGACTCAAAATAGATTAAAAACTTAGATGCAACACTGGAAACCATAAAATACCGAAGAAAATATAGGCAAAATATTCTACAATATTGGGTCCAGTGATGTCTTTGGGTATTCGACTCCTATAGCAAGGAAAACAAAAGCAAAAATAAACAAATGTGGTATGGTAACACACTTGAAGGGTTAATCCTTTATCTCTAAATCATATGCATTTGTTGTAAAAGAATACTACTTCGATTTAAAGAAAAATGGGACTACATCAAATTAAAATGCCTCTGTACAGCAAAAAAAAACTATCATTAAAACAAAAAGACATCTTATTGAATGGGAGAAATTATTTGGATATCACTTATCCAACAAGAGACTAATATGCAAGATATTATATGCTATAAAGAACTATGGTATATGCTATAAAGAACTATGATATAAAGAACTCTACAACTCAACAAAAAGAAACCAAAGAACCCAATCAAAAAATAGGCAGAAGAGCTAAATAGACACTTCTCCAAAGACATACAGAGGGCCAACAGGTACATGAAAAAAAATGTTCAATATCACTTATCATTAGGGAAATGCAAATCAAAACTACAATGAAACAGCACCTCACTCCCATAAGAATGGCCCATATCAAAAAGGCCAGAAACAACAAATGTCAGTGAGGTTATGGGGGAAAAAAAACCCTCAAACACTGCTGGTGAAAATGTAGATTGGTCCATCCCCTATGGAACAGTATGGAAGTTCCTCAAAATATGAAAAATAGATCTACTGTATGATTCAGCAATTCCACACCAAAGAATGCAAAAACACTAACTAAAAAGAATATGTGTACTCCTTTGTCCACTGCAACACTATTAAAATAGCCAAGTTACAGAAATAACTTAAGTGCCCAAGGACAAACAGTGAATAAGAAAAATATGAAATCTATACACAATGGAATACTACTCAGCTGTAAAAAAAAAAAATGAACTCTTCCCATTTGTTACAACATGGATGGAAATGGAGGGGATTGTGCTGAATCAAGTAAATCAGGAGAAAAACAAATACCAGACAGTTTCACTTACATGTGGAATATACAAAAACAAAGGAACTCACAAAACTAAACTAAAACAAACCCTAGCAAAATATCTGCAGAACTGAGGCTACTAGAGGGGCAAGGGAAGGTAGGTACAAAGGAAGGAAGGTCCCCAGTGGTCTATGGTAAAGGAATACAAATACTTTTGTGGCAGATGTAGTGGTGCAGTGGCATCTATCCAGGGAGGTGTGAACCTTTTCCCCAAAATCATTTACAGTATTGTAAACCAATTTAAAAAAAAAGAACAACCTTGTAAATTTTAGACTTGTGAAAGTATCAGGGTTTTTTGGTAAGGTGAATTGTAACTAAAAGAATTAAACAAAAGTGAGTTAGGTTAAATTTTTAGAGCTAACTCACTAATAAATTAAGACGAAGTTAGACAAAAAAATAAACACCTGATATAACAGTTACTTATCATTAAAGATTCTATTGCTTTCATTCTAAATAAAAATCCTTAACACAATTAGAGTGCCTTCTTTTAATCTGAGGCAATCTGATCAACTGAAACACAATGCTTATAACATAGGGACCTAGGAGGAAGTGAAAATTCTAAGTCACTCATAGTTGGAAACAAGAAAAAAAAATATAGCAAGAATCATGACTGAGTCTCTTTAGAAAAAGAATGATTCCAAGAAATAGAAGAATTTGGTTCTTGTCATCTGTATTTTCTTTGTAATAGACTAGAGCAGATTTAGTAATAATCTCTTAGAAGTGAATGCCATCGCATATAAGAAGCTATATCTTGAGAAACTTCACTTTTCAATTCCTAAAAAGCTTTCTTTACAGTTATCTAGTGGTGAGAATTTGTTGAGCTGTATCTATGATGCAATAAATAAGACTGACTAATCAGTCAAAAAGAAAGTCCTAATTTGTCTTGCTGAAGAAGAACATATTAGATTTTCCTCATTCCAGGTCCTTTAAAAAATAAATGAGTAAAACTCCTGTGGTAAAGGCTGATAAAAAACCATACCAAATTTCTTTCTCCTCAGAGGATGTAAACAGGAGATGATACCATCTCTAAAATACTGTGGAATTCCCTTGATTAAAACATTTGAAAAATAGAATTCAATGATGAATTTTAGAGAGTATAATGTACAACTGTTTGGAAAGAAAAAATACAACAGTTGTTGAAGAAAAAGAAGGAAATGGAGGAAGGCTAAGGTAGAGAAGGGGATGGAAGGGTGAAGATGAAAGTGAAGAAGAAGAGGAAGTGGAATCAGAAGAGGAAGAGAAATAAGATTTTTTAAGGCTATTAAACACACTAATTTTTCACTTCTGAGTGAATGCCTCTTTACATGCTCTCATTTTGACTACTGCCCCAACAACCTACCTTCTGACCAAGCTTAACACCTAGAATATAACATACTTCACTCAGCCATTTCAGCCATTTTTATCTGATAACTGAAAAATTATAATGTCTCAATAGTCACTGCTCTCTCATTTTAGTGGACTATAGTGTAAATTAAATTAGAAGCTAAAAGACATGTTATGTTTTTTTAAAGTCCCTATGTTAAGGAAAAATAAAAGTTTCTAATCACTAACCAGGCTGTGATCTGAATTCAAGCAAATGGCTTAACTTCTTTCTGTATTTTCTGCTTTATAAAGACAATCCACTTTTGAACTATTTTGAGGACAAAATGAGACAATGTGAAATTTGAAAGTGCTATACAAATATGAGAGATAACAAATACTTGATGAGTAACTTCTAATGCTACGTACTGAGGTTTACCTTAACAGCTAACCATGGTTCATTTGACTGTAATGCAGGTGCCAGCCAATCACTTCAGTTCATTAGGCAGTCCTGTCATCTGATAAACACTTTCAGTACCACCAAACAGCACAGCCCTCATCAGATTGGCTACAGCGATCAGCAGCCCATTCCACCAGAAGGGTGGCTTGGCTAAATGAATCAGTTCTAAAATTGTCTTTCATCTAATCTTTGCATGCTCCTATAGAAGCAGAGGGAATTCAGTTCAGATTTGTTTAGAACCTAGAAATATGACAACATGCCAGAAGTCCCAAAACCCTCAATGAATTCAAATTATGAAATGGTTCAGAACTTTTCACATTCCACCAATAACACTATTAAAGAAAGCCACATTAGAAATCAAAACTCTGTTTTTATCTAAGAGATTTTTATGATAGATATATTATTACTAATAATAGTAACAAGTGTGCCTCCAAAATTCTAGTAATTATTAGGAAAACCAATAAGCAGCTAGACTTGTGTACCATGTACAGAAAACAGCCACTCTAAATTTTTAGAATCAGAAAAGTTTAGCCTGCATATGTATGTTCTCTCTATATACATAGTGACCACAATGTGGGAGTAATATTTCATGTGAGGGAAAAATTATTACTAAATATAAAACACAGACCTAGACTTTATTTCAAGGTTACTATATGCCATAACACTCCATTCAAAAAGGAATTCCATCTTTGGTTTTGAAAAAATGAGGAATTTTATTAAAACTATAAAAATAATATAAACACTGTACTCTCAGTCATAAAATAAGTAGCTCAAAAGTTCGTTCTGTGACAAATTGTTTTGATGGCCAAAACAAGATAACACAATTAGATTCTTCTGTAAAAAAGAATTACATGTTCTGAAACAGATCAGGTTTTTAAGTGGTTAATATGTAGACAGCAAAGTTGTCATCATTTCTGTCTATATAAATAACCATTATAACTTTTTATTGACCTTATGGTGGCATAGGAATTAAAAGAAAATGCAGCAATAATAGAAAATCAGAGTGTTTCAAAAATTAACCAAACAGAGCTTAATTTGGATTTTATGAATAAACAAAGATACTATTTTTAAAAGTCCCAAGTAAGGATATGGAACTGTACACAGATTATAATTATTGTTCTATCTATGGCTCCTTGATTAGCTACAAAGGTTAAAAGGCTGTTCAGTTTGTCATAGAACACTGTACTCTTCAAATCACAACTAATCTTATAATACTGAAATTTTAAATTAAGACTTTAAAATCTACAACTACAACTATCACTACTCATTTAACAGAAAAAGACTGAAAACCTTTTGCATTTTTCATATTAGTTAGCACTGCCTTTAAAAAATTGAGCCCTTATCTCATACCTTTACAAACTCTAAGTAGTCGGTGTTGGTTCTTTCTCCACCAAGTCTAACTGGAACTAGAATAATAACCGCTTTGTCATCTGTATTATTAGAGGCCACGGAAGTGCACTGCTTATCTATTACATCAGAACTGTAAACTGAGAAAAACATAATGAATATGTATTAAAGTTTATAAACATGATTTTCAGAAACTTTTTTACCCTTACTCCTCCCTCCTCCCACTGGCCAGTCATCTGATCTGACTTCGCTGTCAAGGGCTTAACTAGTTACAAATACTTACTCATTTATTCAACAGATACCTGAGAAACAGCTTCTACATGGCATTGACATATCATCAGTGAGCAAAATGGGGAAAAAATCATAGATCATATACTGTATTACAGTGAACCAGATAATAAATAAGTAAAATATAAGACACATCCGATGACAGAACAACAAAGGTAGAAAGATAAGTAAATAAAGTTGAAAAGGGAAGAGACATAAAACAAGGTGGAAGGGAAGGTGAGAAGAGAAATTAACATTTGAGTCACAACTTAAAAAAAAGAAAGATAATACAGATAATAATACAAATAATACAGATGCCCTGGGGGAAGTCATTCCAGGTAGAAAGATCAGCAAGTGCAAATACCTTCAGGTATAAGGACAGATACCATGTTTCAGGAACAAGAGGCTAGTACCTCTGGAAGGAAGTGAGCAAGGTCTACAGTAGCAGGAAATGAAGTTAGGAAATAAAAGTTATAAACTGAGGGAGAACCAAGAGAGATCATGTGAATTCTTATAGGCCATTCATCGTCAAGACTCCAACTTTTACTTTGAGTGAGTTAGGAAGCCACTGAAGAGTCTCTTTAAGGAGAGGCAAGAGTTGATTCACAATTTACCAGTCCAGTTCCTGTGCTGATGACAGACGAGGTGGGGAAAGCCGAAAGAGAAAACAGTTAGAAGGCCATTGTGGGAATCCTTGATGGTGGCTTGAACAAAGGCAGTAATTGTAAAGACAGAGAATGTCATGGGATGGTCATGTGAAAATTGCTCAGTCTGAAGATAAGGAAGTACCTAGTGTAGTAAATGTAAGATGTGAGAGAAAAAAGGGAGTCATGGGTGATTTGAAAGGTTCTGGTGTAAGCAAATAGGGTAAGAGATGCAATTTACAAGGACATAGAAGACTCCAGGAGGGGAAATATAGAGGGGAGTATTGAGAATTCAATTTTAGACATGCTAAGTTTGAGATAACTATGAGACATGCAAGGGGGGAGGATAATTTGGCAGACATGAACCGAACAGCCTGGATTTGGGGAGAGGTTGGATGGACCTATGCATTTGGGAGTTGACAGTATACAGATGATTCTGTAAAGCCCGAAGACTAGATAAATTCAAATTTGTGTACACAGAAAAAAAAGTCTAAAGGCTGAGCACAGCACTGCAACAATTTTAGGGTTCAGCAAGAGAAGGAAAAGGCAGTAAAGGAGACAATGAAGGAGTAGATAAGAAGATAGAAGGGAATTGGATAATAGTGTTCTAGACACTGAGTAAACCAAATGTTACAAGATGGAGGAAATGGTCAGTTGTGTCAGATGCTGCTGATAGATTCTGTGATATGAGAACTGAGAAGATTTAGCAAGATTTAATTCTTCATAAGAGCTATAGAAGAAAAGGTTTATGAGTCTAAGTGGAATATTCAAAACAAACAGGAAGATTTGGTGGAAGCAAATTATAGAGAAAACTTTGTTTTGTTTAAAAAAATAGTTTATTCAAAACTTAATTTACACCCACACTCCCTGTCAGTTTAACTAAACACTATTGCTCTTCCACAGTTGGCTGATTAACAAATTCTGCTATTTGTGCTCCAATTTTTCTCTTAAAATTCCAAATTTAGATTATAGCCTATTAAGTTATTTTGCTCATCAGCTTCCCCAGCTCCTATAGTCAATCTAACCCAAAACCACAAAAATGTCACAATAGATTTTTCCATGTTTCAATTTTATCATCTCACTTTCTGTAAATGACTCCGAAATGGCTTCTAATTATAAACCTCTAAATTTCCTCACTTTTCAAAGTTCAGCATCTTTGACTTTCTGAACTAAAATGCCTTCCAATCAAATGAGTTTTCCTCTCACAGATGTCACTTCACTCAAATAAATACTGCCCTAAGACAAAATAATACCACTGACATATACAATTTCTCCTTTATCAAATGTCTTAACTTCACTCAACACACATGTATGAAGGGGCTGCTATTTATTGAGGTTTTTCATGTTAAGGAGGGGGAGTATAAAAGCAAATAAGACCCTAATTTCGAAGTACAGTCATTTTGGTGTTCAACTTCCAACATAGGTAAGGGACATGAGACATTTTAATTCTAAAACCGAGGCTCACTATAGCAGTGACCCCAACCAAATGATTTGGATACTTTCCCCCTATCCCTGGTACATAGTATTGCATACAAAACACAGGTATTGCAACTGAATTAAAAACGTAATATTTAATAGATAACTCCAAAATGTTACAGAGCAACAATAAAAGTAAGGAAAACAAAGTTTGCCTGATGGGAATTGGGAAAGGCTTCACCAATGGAATAAACTTGGAGCGTGTTCTTAAAGAATGAGTAATAATTAGGGGCCTCCTTGGTGGCACAGGGGGTTAAATCTCAGCACTATGAAGCTATCTGTGGCCAGGGAGCTGACCTGCATGGCCCAGCAGACCTCTTCTGTCTCTCCTGCTATTCCCCTCAGCAGTGTATTTCAGTCAATCCGCTTTTCCCTCAGCAGTGTATTTCAGTCAATCTGCCTGTTCTACTCCCCACTCCGTCTCTGGTGAATGCTCTTACACACACACACACACACCTCTGGCCTATACCCCAGGTCTTGTATGCATAAATAAATAAATCTTTAAAAAAATAAAAGAATGAGTAATAATTAACAGGAGATACTTGAATAATAAGGGCAGTCTAAGAAGAGGCAATAGTATGTACAAAGGGGTGGAATACAAGAATATAATATTATCAATATATCCAAGGAATGGCCTGAAGGTTGATAGTATTCTGTTACATTAGCATGGGCGATAGCATTGGGAGGTGATGCTGGAAATGTAGGTCGGGTCAAATTCTAAAGGACTTCATGTGTTTTGTATGCTAAGATAACTTGTGATTAGAGTTAGCAGACAATCATAGGTCTTTAAATTAGGACACACAATCAATTTCTTTTGATTTCACATATTAAGAGAAAAGATGGGGAAATCAAGTTAAAGCCCAAATTAGGGATGAGTCTAAACTAAGTCCAATGACAATCTAGAAGACAAAACAGATTTCAGAGCATTTTTTAAGTGTAATTGGTAAGCTTTGATTGGTTAGATATAAGTGATGAGAAAAGAGTCAAGAATGAGTGAGTGTATGCATATGGACATGAGAACGACTATAAGTGGAGAGGAAACAAAGCAAGTAAGAGTGGGGAGAGGGAAATGATAAGTTTACTTTAAACATCCTGAATTTGAAGTGTCTGTAGGAAATCGAGGAGGAGATACTTGAAGGACAGCAGATAATACAAGGTACCAATATTGGCACAATTAGCACTAGAAATGGTCTTAAGTCCTAGTTTATAGTGAGAGCATAGTCCTAACTCCTTACAGCTATGGAAAGAGATGTAATTACAAAGGGAGAGAATACAGAATAAGAGGAGAAAGTGAATGGAGAATAGGACCTTTGAAAAAACTAATGAAAGCAGAAAGGAAAAAAATATTGATAGACTTTTGCTTCACCTAATTTCTAACTGTACAATCTATCAAAACACAGGACACTAACATAAACTCCTGTTAGGATTCTTAAAACATCAATGTTAAAAATTTTAAGAACTACTTCAAATTACACACACCACTTACATAATGAGGAACTTTGTGCTACTTAATTAAGTAACAATATGTTACACTTAAAGAACAAGGTTAACTGCTATCAATAAAAGCACAAAGGCAAATTCAAAAATTTATTTAAGCACATTCTTTAGCTTAATTATAGCTGTTAATAAGGCAATTGGATTTGCAAGACTTCCCATGTAGAAAAAAAAACAGTATCTGAAAAAGTCATACAGTCAACTGAAAATTTACAGCTTTTATTTCCATATGGCTGTAATAGTGGCCATCAGTCTTTCTTTAAAAACTAATTAACCTTAACAAAAAGCCAAACAAAATACATGTGTACTTAGTAGCCATGCTTTCCACACTAGTCAGATAACAGGATACCCTTAAGCATTTTGTAAAGTCTCTTATAAAACATGAATGAGATCTATTTAATTTCCTCCAAACATTAATGTATTTTATCCTGTTAATAGCATTTCTATAAAAAATACTAACAACATAAAGTGATTTATTTTAAAGGTACTTTTATTTTATTAGGAAATTTAGGCCACTATTTCATCCCCAACAAAGTCTTAAAATTATCATTGATAATGGTCATTAAACAGAAAAACCAAAACAATAAAAGAAAGTTAAAATTATGGGACAATGGCTACACTGTTATCAGATGACTGGATGAGGGACTAGAGAGAAAATCACTCAAACTGAGAATTTTCCTTCCTTGACACATATCCACCAATGAGATAGTGCCTAAAACACATTAGCCCAAGTATATTCACCTATTTTAAATTTTCCTATCTATCTGTTTCGAAGTACTCTTTTGAAATATTGGAATTTTCTTTAAAATTTATTTTAACATTGCAGTTAATAATTCATAGTATATCAAGGAACATTTAATAAGATCCTACTATTTATAGAGCATTATGTGGGAATAAAAATGGTCCCTATTTTCATAATCATAAATGATTAATATTGATATATTTGGGATAAACTTTATATCCCAGTATAACTGGGGTAAGTTAAACACATATGAAAAGTCTGACCAAGTAAATAGAAAAAAAGAATTATATATATTCCTTACCTGTACAATCTTGTGCAACATAAATAGTTATTCCTTGCAAATCAGGGTGTCTTGCTTCTTCAACAGCTTTTCTAAGAAAATGATAAGCATCATCCTTTAAATTCCTACCTAACATTTCCATTTAGTAATTAGAGATTTAATTTAAGGGGAAAGGCATTTTCCTGACTTTTCTATTTAACCCATACATTGTCTGCTTTTAAAACTATCATCTGAATGGTATCAGAAATCAGGTCAAAATGGACTATGGCCGAGGACTATGGGTGTCCCCTGTGGTGGGTATGGTGTGGGGACATGCATCTGAAGAAGTGGGACACTACACCTCTAAGTCATCCACAGTACTGTACATCAGAGCTATCTCAATTTTTTTAAAAAAGAAGAAAAAGAAAAGAAATAGTGTTTCAATAAACACTGCAGAGTAGAAAAGGAAAAAAAAAAAGAAACCAGGTCAATTTTTTCAAAGTTGGATAGTAACATTACTCACAGAACATTCAAACATCATTTGCAAATATGTACAGAAATTCTTGGGTATAAAGCTATAAACCCCAGTCCCTAAAAAGGATTTCTCTCAACCACTTACCTGGCTTTATTTAACATAGTCTTACAAGTGGTATTACATATATATATATTCAAGGTTTGTTCCATATTAACTTAAATTACTAATTAGGATTGAATTCTGTATGTTTGTTCTCTGGTACATTTAATGTATTTTTTCTTTCATCAATAGCATGATTTTTTTTCCTTCACTCAAAAACCTTTATTACCTGAACAAGTGAATTTCCAAATTTCAAGCCCCAGAGTTCTATAAGTAAAACTATGAATTTAAAAATATTTTAAAATCACTATAACAAGAGTATAACCTCAATGATGCACATGATATGAAAAAAATCATAATGTTGGTTTAAGAAATATGCAAATTGTGGAAATATAATCTTATTTACCTATATCTTTATAATTTTTAACTTAACATGCTTTATTAAGCATATTTGTATCTGTTAATATAGAAGGATTGACAAACTATCACCCAACTATGACCTGTAGCCTGTTTTTTGTTTAATCTACAAATTAGAATGGTTTTCACAGCTTTAAAAGGTTGCAAGAAAACAAAAGAAAAACAGGCAGTAAAATCCATAAAAGGTCCACAAAGCCTAAGGCATTTACTATCTGGCCTTTTACAGAAAAAGTTTTTGGATTCCAAGGTTATAGAACAGATCTTAAAGCGTTGAAACTATGTTTTATGACTATACTTTCACAAATGTCATATCAAGTTGAACTTGATATTATTATTAACAATTCATTTAATAACTTTAGGCAAATACTTTTTCAGTTGGAAACATCTGGTCAATAAAACATATAGGCATGTTAATATGCAAAAGACTGCAATAATTTCAAATTCATGTTTGATTTTAAGTGGAACTTTATGATATTATACCTCAATTACATATTAATGACTCTGATTATAATAAGACAATTTTTTAAAAACTTAGGACTATCCAATAAATCACACATAAAATCTGAGATAGAGTCAAATTTAACTTTTGACCTTTTTCTAACTCTTCTGAATGGCACAGACCTTTGACTCTCATTGTAACAATTATAAAATTAATATTCCCATATTTGCAATACACAAAAATTTGATGTTTGCCAAGAAATGCTGAAAACATCAACATTTCATTATACCATCAGTACATTAAAGCCCCCAGGTTACACTATTAAAAAAAAAAAAGAAAAAAACTATGGTGTTGTGCTCATTCCAAAGTTGAAAGAGTTGTTAGTTTTTAGAATATTTCAAATACACAGTCTAAGGAAAACTTGGTTAGAAAGAGACCTTGGACATCTATACCTATGAGCTAGAGAAAAAATTGTCAGTAGATAAATGTAACTAGTCACAATATGTATTATTTTTTCACTATGAGTAAGTGAAAGCTCCTTTATGAACATTTTCATTCAGTTAGACTTTAAAATTTCTAATTATATATGTGTACTGCAAAAATCCCCTGCAGTCAAATGCTCTACCACTAAGCTATAACCACAAGATCAATGTCTCTGAACTTGAGGACCTCTGTGGTAAGATGAAAGATTTTAAAACTTTAAAACAATTTTACCTTAAAATGTGAGCAACCACAGCTGGTCCATACCAATCTCCAGCTTTTTTCCCAGATTTCTTCCCATATTCTATTAGTTGATGTAAGCCAAAGACAGCCAAGGGGGAGTCACCAAACCAAGAGATGATTTTCCTGTGATAAATTTCATTTCGCATTTCATGATCATCAGAATATCTCCCAAGTGTTTCCTTCAGAGAAATTTTTGGGGTTTTGAGTTCTCGTTCCTCTGAAAGCGATGCTTCAAATGATGCGGTAAATTTTTTTACAGTGTGGGAAGTCCATGAATCAGAGTCTGAATTTTCAATGTTCAAAGCATCAGGCCAGGTCCAAGCTATAGTAGTTCCAAAGCAAGGTGTTCAGATCTTTTAAATAATTAGACTTTCACAATTCTACTAAAATAAGTACATTTAAAGTTTGTGGATCACTAAATTAAAATAGTAAATGCAACAATAGGCAAATTTACAGAGAGAGAAAATAGATTAATGGTTGTCTATTGGGGGGATACAGTAATTGGGAATGACTACTAAATGGGTATAAGGTTTATTCTGGGGATGAAATGTCCTAAAATTAGATTCTGATAATGGTTGCAGAACTCTGTGAATACACTAAAAACCATTGAATCGGTTCTTTAAATGCATAAATTTATTGTATGTAGATTATATTCCAATAAATCCGCTTTTAAAAAACAAAGGTACAGGGCCTCCCTGGCGGAGCAGCGGTTGAGCACTGCGCTGTGGAGCTGTCGACAGCTCGCAATGCAAGTTCGACACCCGGCCGGGGGTAATCCCGCATGGTGTGGCAGACCTCTCCTGCCTCACCCGCTGCTCCCCTCAGCAGTGTATTTCTGATCTGCCTGTTCTGCTCCCCACTCTGTCTCTGGTGAACCCTCTCGCCGCCCCACGCCTCTGGCCTGTAACCCAGCTTGTATGTATAAATAAATAAATCTTTAAAAAAAAACAAAGGTACAAGCAGAGAAAATATACCAATATATCACTGATGTTTATTTTGAGTGGTAATATTTTTCTCTGCACTTTTCTGTATTCCTAAAATTTCTAATGAAAATGTATTACATGTTATCATGAAAAAAATACCAAAATGAAAGAGAAAAAAAATAACAGTAAATTCAGGTGCAAATGAAAAATTCTGGACTGCAGTTTTCTTTCTTTTATTTGACATTTTCTGAGATGGAATAAAAACTTTTGTAGTCCATTACTAGTACTGCTTATCAGACATCCAGTTTGACTACCCAAAGGCACAATAAACATATTCACTAACATTCACAGTATTCATGAGAGAATAACTTCAGAAAGTAGACTGGTTATGTGTTAAAATAGAAACCTGACCATGAAAGTTTTAAATTTCCTTTCACAATGTTTTTTTCTCATACTCTCTTTTCAGAATAATTTAATCATTGTTTAGGGAATAATATTAATTCTTTAGTAAATGACAAGTTAATAAATGAAGTCAATAAAGATCAAAGATCCCAAGAAAATCAAATATATTCACTACTTCAATGTTTTATATAAAAAACAGTCCCCAAACATATAATTTTAACAAAATGAGTCACCTCATTTTGAGGCTACCTCATCAGGACTGTGAAAAATATTCCAATGCTTGCCTATAATTGCATAAATAAATAAATAAACCTCAGAAAACAAATAAATCATCTCAGAAAAAGTCTAAAATTCTCTTTTCTTGCATTATCCACACCACTCTTAAGTAAACAGTCTCAAAATATCATCAGTAATCCTAACAAGAGTGTCACTAAATATTTGCCACGCATTGCAGAGAAATTGTCTAACACCTCAAAAATATGCTAATGACTAGGCATGTTAGCCTAAAATGATAAACTAAAATTATCCTACAAATGTACACATTATAATAGCAATGGTAAGAAATTAGGAAAAAATTGATACCTGTAAATTAGATAACTGATAATTTTGAGAGTCTAAAAGACTAATCATGAAGACCTTGTTAAGAAAACACCTAATCACATTATTAAAAACAAAAGGAGTTTGAAAGCATTACTGATATACAGAGGGAAAAATTAAGAAACCAGTGTAAAATTTCTTATGATTTAAATAATGTAAGGGTGTGCAATAGAAGAGGGCCTCCTTAGTGGCGCAGCTGTTAAGCGCTGCGCTGTGGAGCTGTTGGCAGCAGCGATGAGAGTTCGACACCTGGCCGGGGAGATTCCCACATGGCACGGCAGACCTCTCCTGCCTTGCCCGCTGCTCCCCTCAGCAGTGTATTTCTGTCTATCTGCCTGCTCTGCTCCCCGCTCTGTCTCTGGTGAACCCTCTTGCTGCCCCACGCCTCTGGCCTGTACCCCAGCTTGTATGCATAAACAAATAAATCTTTAAAAAAAAATAAAATAAATAATGTAAAGATATTATCTGCTCAAAGTATCTGCTATTTACCTGCTCAATGGAACTGAAAATAATCTAGAGCATTCAATCAAAAGGAAAGAAATAGTAACAACAAACCAAAGGCTACTAAAAATTGAACTCATTTAATTTATGGTGGTGGCCAAGAATAATTGGTACTTTTAGCATTTATTTTTTGAAAGAGGAATGATCAAAATTTAAATGTGATATCTGGCTCATTCAATAAAGATATAATATACTAGATCAGCAACTTTAAAAGACATCAGGAATTCAAGAAATTAACCCTGGGAAATTCTATAGTTTGCAAGTTAGAGAACAAATTTTTAAAACAAAGAGAGAGAGACTTGATTTACCTCTTCCAAGAAAATGTAGTACGAGTCCTTGAGCCAACAGCATCTGTCCAGTTCTTAATGTACAGCCCCAACCACAGTCTGTTGTCAAAGCTGAGCCTTCTATTTGAGGAAATTCTTCCCTGTAAGTCAGCCATATTCTTGAAATAAAATCTTTACGAAATTCTTCTACATTTCCCGCAATAACATGATCTTCTATTGCACATCCTGATCTTGCAGGTAACAGTTTATTTTCATCTACAAAATAAAAGTATAAACTATACTATGAATATATGTAAAGAAATGTCAATGATAGTATTATATTCCCATACTGTGCTTAAGGGAATATGTCATAATCTTTCTAATCTATTTTCTACTTAAATGAAAATAAAACTTATTCTGCCTAATCACTGTTAAGATCATCAAATGAGAATGAATGCTGAAATGCTTTACACTCTGGCACTAATAGAAAGTATAGCACTAATACTGTTGTTAATAATAAGATCTTACATTCCAAATATAGTTAACTCTTTTATGAGGGGGTTAAATAAAAATATCTTTCTTTTTGCTTCATTTGGCTCAGGATAGATATCAGTGCTCTCTGAAATAATATTTGCAAATAAAAATATCCTGCTATGTCAATATGTAAAAATGCACATAAATCATATATGCTAGCTCTGAAAACCAAGTAAAATGTGCACATTATATTTGTTATGAGCACTTAAATTATAAAAACAAGTTATGGAGTAAGAACTTAAAACATATAGCTAACTTTTTTGTTGAAATATAATTCTTTTAAATTGCTGCCACCCACATATCAATTTTGAAGACTTTTCCAAAATGATTATCACTAATTCCTATAAAAAAAAAACTACGATCACAACCCAGTAATTTACAAGACACTAAGTGTTCAAAATGAATTAACATTCCTTGACTACTCAGAAAATCTAAGTCATCTTTACATCTCAGCATGCAGTACCTAGCACAAGTAGATCCTAATAAATGTTGGTTTGGGTGGGTGAATAGGAGGGTAGATTACATATGCCTACAACTCTCAGTTCCAAGGAGTTCAATTTCCAGTGCCCTATTGCAGGATGTTAAAGCAGTTTTGTTATTCTTCATAAATCCTAAAGCTTCAAGTTAATTCTGAAAAAATTACAATCAACCAAAGTTAATATATATTTAGCTTAGTGAGCTAAATGGAAGCATACAGTTTCAATAAAAACAAATGTTAAGTCCTTATTATCAATTGATTTCAATATTAGAATTTAAAGTTAAATACAAATAAAAAATGCCCAGAAATTAAACATTGTACTATAAAAATGTCCAAAATTTCCACTTTAGAGACATTTAAATGTTTGAAATTCAACCCAATGTGTAACACTCACACCTCATCCTGTGTCTTGCCAAGCACACAGTTCCTAATCTCCTACCTTAAAGAACTGATGAATTCCTTATCCTCCTAAGATCTAGTCTCCTCTTAATATCCTCTCTAATGATTATTGGAAAATTGCTAGTACTAAATGAACTTTGTTGTCCTTTATAACACTGCCCCTTACATTTTCTGTTGTCACAATCTTAATTAATTACACTTCTAATGTTTTTCATCCAGTTTCAAGTACACCAGGGCAAACGGAATATGCATCCCTGAATCTTCAGCAGCATATATACAAAGATAGAAAAGGATGACATCAGAGTTCTCTACGGAAACAGAAGCAAGACAATAGTGGGGCAATATCTTTAAAGCTAATGAAAGAAAAAACATAAACCCAGAATTCTACACCCAGCAAAAAATCTTTAAAAATGAAAGCAAAATGAAGACTATTTCAGAGATAACAAAGCTCGAAGACTGTATCACCAGCATACCTTCACTACAAGAAACCCTTAAAGGATGGAAATACATACTGAAAGGAATGAGGCAAATTAGAAGTGATAACCACATGAGCAAAATGTATAATTTTTCTTATTACTAAATCTCTTTAAAGGATATTTGACTATTTAAATAAAAATAATAACAATGTATTGTGTGGTAAACACCATACAAACAAGGAAAATGTACAACACCGAAAGCATAAGGACAGAGAACAGGGAAGTAAATACCCTATTGTAGTTTATCAAACTCTATGGGAATTGGCATAATATCACTTATAGGTAGACTACAGTGTTAAAATAATCACTAAACCAACTTATAATAAGCCAACAAAGGGATAAACTGGAATCATAGAAATATTCAATCCAAAATAAGACCGGAAAAGAGGAGCTGCAACAAATAGAAAGCAAATAATATGATGAAAGATTTAAACCTAACCATGTTAATAATTATGTGTAAATAGTGTAAAATTTTAATTTAAAGGCATATTGTCAAATTGGATGAAAAAACAAAATCCAATTACCTATTTCCTATGGCAAACACACTTCAAATATAAAAGCATAAATAGGATAAGTTAAAAGAATGAAAAAAAGAAATACCGCATAACCCCAAACAAAAGAAAGTAGGAGTGGTAACATTAATATGAGATAAAGTAATTTCAGAGCAAAGGCTATCACCAGGAATAAAGACTTTTAGAATTATAAAGGGAAGAATTCATTAATAGATCACACAACTCTTCCAAATTTTTATGTACCCAGTAATAGAGCAATGAAGCAAAACCAGACAAATTGGAAGGAGAAATAGACAAATCCACAAGTATAATTCAATATACCTCCCACAATAATTGATAGACACTAGTATTACATAACAAGAAGACTTAAACATAGTAGCAACCCACTTGACTTAACTACACTTAAAGAACACATATTCTTTCAAGCACATAAAGAACATTTACCAGGTTACCATATTTAGACCATAAAGCAAGTTTCATTAACTTCAAAGATACTACAATCATAAAATTATTTTCTCTGACCATAATGGAATAAAATTAAAAATCAATAATAGAATAAAATCTGGAAAATGCCCAACTTTTTTTCACTGAATCTCTAAATAACTCCCCATTTTTTCCTGCATGCCTTTTTTTAGTAGATGGTAAATGTCACATTTCAAAAAACACTAAATTCTGGATTATTTTTCCACAACATTTGGGCCTAATGTTGGCAAGATCTGGAACAGCACATATCCTAAAAACAGCAGAGACAGTACAAGAACCAAGAGCACACATAGTAAGATCTCTTGATATTTTACTTTCATGCCCTTCTTTATTCTTTACATCCTACGAAGAGTTCCCTAGGCAAACATTCCTCTATGGGCTGGTTTCAGTTTAGAAAAAGCTTTTATTATTTTCTAGTCTCTATGTTGCCGCCTCTACTTAAGAATTTTTTTCCCTTTTGTCTTTGAACTATTTTTGTCTCTATGATAGACTGATTGTTTACTGATGCTCTTTAACCCAAAAATTAGGAAGGAAAAAGTCTTATCTCTGTTCAGTATATATTAAATCATTTTGGTCCCTAAAATAGAGCTGGTAGTCTAGAGAAATCCCAAATTATAAGCTATATTTTTTTATAAAATAATTTTTTCCTTAATGATCTCTGGTTCCACTGTGTCCTGAAATATTGAAAAAAGAAAGAACTTAGAAAAATCCTAACCAGTTAGGAATGTTATATCTGTACAAAGGAAAGGCTTACTAAAAGTAAGATAAAATTCCAATTGCCTCTCTTAAAAATAACTCAGAGATACTCTAATATTTTTTTAACTTTTCTATTTGGTCAAGATAATTCTAACAGGAAGAACCATTTGGATTTATGTATTAAAAACCTTGACATAACAGTGCACATATAGCATTACATCTTACATTGGAAAGAAAAAATTGTGCGAGGAGAAAAGTTTATAGTTCAGAAAAGGCAACAAGATAAATTAAAACCTTAAAAGATCAGGTTGGATTTAGCATAGCTAAAATAATTTAAGGTTTGTAAACACGCCCTAATATAACTAGAAATTAATTAGGAGGCAGAATACACTGGTCAACAGTGAGATCATAACTGACTTAAAAGGCCCTAATCTATAGTAACTTGGTGTGCTGAACATGAATATAACCCTAAAAATATTTTTATTAGCTCGTTCTGAAGATATTTCATATAATTAATTTTATATGTTTCACTGTGTAAATTTATCCAGTAGGACTGCAACAACACCCTAAATCAGCCTAGAATGATGTAATGTTGCATCGCATTGCATAATACCATCATGCACACATCATCCAGAGTTGCATTTTCTGATACAATGCAATACTACCGCCAGGCAGCTGCTGAAGTAAGCTGACATCAGCAGTGCACTATAGAAAGCCCTGTCGGAAAGGTTGAGCATTGAAAATATTTCAGACTTTGTGCGAGACAGTTTAAACTACTGTTTCATAGAACTGTTATTATTTTATCCATTTAGGCACAATCCAGAACAGTGAAGCCTCAAAAGTGTGTTAATAGCGTGGACAATTTCTGCTCTATTTGTGGGGAAGTGACATTTGCCAACCAGAAGAAAAGGATCACTTGTCAAGTGAAGAAGTCTTATCATCTTGACTTCGGATGCAAGGTTAGTGACCAAGACAAGCCTTGGGCCCCGTATATATGCTGTGCTGCATGTACAACACAGCTTTCACAGTGGTTAAATGGCAAAAGACCATCAATGCCGTTTGCAGTTCCCATGGTGTGGAAAGAGCCAAGCAACCATATAAAAGACTGTTAGTTCTGTTTGGTTCCTCCTCTTTCCGGTGGAAATGAAGCAAAAGAAGTTGAGAGTAGTCTACCCAAACATTCCGTCTGCATTGAGATGACCAGTTCAACAATTTGTGGCAGGGTGATGCAACACAAGCATGGAATGCTTTTCGCCTAGTGTCTACAAACTTTCTTGGGAATGTTAGGGCAGAAAACTACAAGGAACTAGTAGAAGACATGCTGATGCAGAAACTTGGCTGCAATATGTCTCTAAAGATCCACTTCCTTCATTCCCATCTGGATTTCTTCCCTGAAAACTGTGGTATGGTTAGTGATGAACATGGTGAACGTTTTCATCAAGATAGCGCATCAATGGAACAAAGATACCAGGGAAAATGGTCCACTACAATGCTGGCTGACTACTGCTGGGCACTCCCCAGAGATGCTCCTGAACAGCTGTATAAGAGACAAGCAAGGAAATCTAAGACGTAGTCTATGACTTGATTTTTTTATAGGTATTAACCGTAGGCCTATTACTATTGGCATGAATTCGTGATGTAAACATCCATTTATTGCAGACTACAAAAAAAACTAGAGCCAAAATTAGAATTTGACTGTCATATTCATGTTGAGCACATATAAATTGATAGGAAATGACTAATTTTATTTCAGTGATATGACTTTTGTACAAATTTGCTGACCAATGATATCAAGTTTAAAAATCTTACCATTATTAATTAATTCATTGTCGATGATTCAGAGGGTGGTAAAATAAAATCATTGTGGCTGAAAACCACAATGTACTTTCTAAGTACTTAGAACTGTCAGCTGTCAACATCAGATATCAAAATGCCTTCACATTGAAAGAAAATTGAAACAACTGAAAAAAAGTATCCATCAGAATGAGAAATACTAGCTAGAGCAACTTAACTAAAATCCTTAGCAGAATAAAAGGAATAACCAGAAAATTTCTACATAATTGGAAAAAAAGTCCAGACCTATCAGAAAAAAAAACAGGAAATAAAGGGAATCCAAATCTGCAAAGAAGTGAAATTATCCGTATTCACACAAGATGGAGAAATCCTAAAGACTCCACCAAATAGTTATTAGAAACAAAAGATGAATATAGCAAAGTGGCCAGTTACAAAATGAACATACAAAATCCATAACTGTTTTTATATACAAAAGTAAATAAGAAGCAAAGAAATCAAGAAAATAACTATAATTGCTTCAAAAAGAATTAAATATCTTGAAATTAACCTAATTGATGTAAAGGATCTATAGAATGAGAACTGCAATGTTATCAAAGACTTAGAGAACAACATAAGAACATGGAAGGCTATCCCATGTTCATAGATGGGGAGAATCAATATAATCAAAATCACTATTCTGTCTAAAAAATGATACATAAATTTGACACAATCCTCACCAAAATACAGCAATATTTCTCAAAGACATTGAAAATATATATTGAAATTTATATGGATCTACAAAAGGCCTCAAATAGCAAAAATAACCCTGAAAACAAAGAAGAGAAATGGAGTTATGTCACCTGACTTCAGTCTTTACAACAGTATTAAAAAAATAGTATTAAAAACAATATGTCATTGGCACAAAAATAGATACATAGATGAATCAAACAGACTCAAAAGCCCAAATATAAACCCAGCTACACATCAGTACCTAACCTATGACAAAGCAGTTTTGACCATTCAATTGGAAGCGTGAAGATGGATAGAACAAGGGTCCTGGATGTAAAGAGGCACTGATTTAACCGAGCTAGAGCCATCCATACTGAGAACCCCTGCTGCTGTATGATAAGTCCCCTTATTGTTTAAGCTATTTTGAAATGAACTTTTTAACATTTGCATCCAATTGCACTCTTTCTAACCTTACAGAGGTTACAAACTTAGCACTTACCTTCATATTTAAAATGGTAACATTTTCCAAGCAATAACACAGGGGAATTTCTACTAAAATATGTCTTTGTTTTCAACACCCAACCTAAACAAATAAAAAAATAGTTTTGTAGTTAAAGGGTTTCAGATTAATAGTCTGTCAGTATTTTCTTTAATTTCAAATCAGCAAGTCTCAAGCATGGATATGCATTTTTTGCAAAGTAGCAAAATATTTGGACAATGAACTGAAAATACAGGTGATTAATGCTACTTTCAAATAAATATTTCAGCCACATTCTATCCACTTAAAAAGCATTTTAAAAAGTTAACCTTAATTGTAATTTATTTTCAAACAGGTCACATGTTTCATGTATAAAATTAAAAGGTACAAATTCTCCTCCAGCTTTCCTGACACCAACATCTTTTCCCATAAACAATGTTACCAATTTTATGTATTTATTTACATCTTGTGAAACATTTTTATGAAAATGTTCCCAAAAGTAAAGTACAAATAAGTAAAAAAGATATATTTTACAATAAAGACAGTACAAGTATCTGGATTTGGTGGTGAAAAACAATGAATGGAAAATCAAATACACAAACTTTTAAGATTTGTTCATTTTACTTTAACTTCCCCTCAATTACAAAAATTTTTTTAAAAGAACAGAATTTCAGTTATCTATATCCATTCAATAAACCAGGCCTTCATTTGAAACTTTTTTTACTTTTATCACATAATTCTGTGAGGTGACTAGACTCAACTGAGTAGTTCTCCTGCTACTAAAATCATACTCAATGGTGAAAAACTGAAACTATTTCCTCTATGATCAGGAACAGAGATACCCATTCTGACCACTTGTTCAACATAATTTTAGAAGTTCTATTCAAAGCCATTAGGCAACAAAGATATCAAAGGGATCCAAATTGGATAAGAGGAAGTAAAGCCATCACTATTTGCATATGCCATAAAGATATACATAGAAAACCCAAAGGACTTCAAAAAACTACTAGAAATAGTAGTTATTATTCGAAATGAATACAGTGAAGTGGCAGGATACAAAATCAATATACCAAAATTTATTGCATTTCTATACACATTAATTAGAACAAAGAAATTAAGAAAACAATGCCTTTTCAATCATATCAAATGGGATAAACTTAAACCTGGGAGTAAACTTAACAAAGGAAATGAAGAAACTATCCACTAAAAATTGTAAGGCATTGTTAAAAGAAATATCAATAGACCACTAAGAAATTGAAAGATATCCAGTGTTAATGAATTGGAAGAATATACATTGTGGCCATGTTGTATAATTGGTCATATTATCAAAAGCAATTTACAAATTCAATGCAATCCCTATGAAAATCCCAATGGCATTTTCAAGGAAAAAGAACAAATAATTCTAAAATTTGTATGGAACCACAAAAGAAACTGAATAGTCAAAACAATCCTGAAAGAAGAAAAATGGAGGTATGCTCTCTGACTTCACTCTACTACAGAGTGATAGTAATCAAACCAGTGTGGTATTAGAACAAAAACAGAACAATGGAATAGAATTGAGCTCAGAAATAAACTACACATATATGGACAGTTAATCTATGATAAAGGAAAGTATCTTCAAGAAAAGGCATTGGGGAGGGACCATATAGTATGCTTGAGTTTCTAAGCAATGTTTATCATGACTTGACACTTTGGGAGATAGTCTCATCTACATTCCTTACAGAAATATTTTATTCACAAAGAACCACAAGTAATTTTGTCAATAACTTAATAAGGAAGATGATGCATGTCTTCTAATATTTTTTTGGATTCATACAATTTTAAAAGCATATACTTACTATATTTCATGTTGTTCCAGGCAGATATAAATTTAGTTTTTAACTTGTCAACTTCATCTGTTCCTGTGGCCTCCATATTCAAATTTTAAGTAAAAAGCCATCACTTGGTTGCATTCTTCTGAAAAGTTTAGTCTTTAGTGTTGACTTAAAAGGAAAAAAAGGAAGTAATAAGTGCATGTTTTATGGTGCCACATCTGCTAAGATTACATAAGTGATTAGATACAACTTGAACTAAAAATGAGCAAGCCCATTTCTCATTTGGCTGAACCGAATATATCCTATTACTATTTTAATTACAAAAAGCACCTAATACCACATATAAATATGGCAAAATTATCACACACCAATCTTCCCCAATTATTCAAAATTAAATGTAATAAATAAATCAATTTAGAAACACAGTTCATCTTTGGTGCTTATGAGACTATCCAATATGTGTTTTATTTGTAATTAGGGAGAGTAGTTTGAAATGTTTTTTCTCTTAGTTTTTGTGCTCTTTTAGTTATATTTTAAGCTCTTTCCAAAACAAAACCCTGGAAATCCCCAGGTTCAAGTATGCCTGAGCGTGGTCCATTATTTCCTTGTACAAATGTTTGGGTTTTTATTCACCATCATTAAACCCCAAGATATAAGATTTGACAAAGCAGGACTCCCTTCCACAACATTAGCCCTTCACTCTGTTCAGAGGAGGTAGCAGAGGCCAATCTGGAAAACACACGGAAACTCTTCCTTAGAACCAGACTGTGATGAGATGTGCCTGCGTGAACATTAGTGTTTTCCTTCACCCTTCCCCTCCAGTTTCTGAAAATAAGGCAGAAAATAATCTTCTTTGAAGACATAGAAAACAATTCCAAAAACCAAAAACACATGCTCTCAGTGCTTTGTGTTTTCAAATATTCTGGGCATATTTCACTGGAGAGCCGGGAGAGCCCATATTCTTGAGGAAGCCCATTCTATTCTTGGTAGCGTGATAGACCACTGAGAGGTGGAAAGAACACATAACCCTGAGATCACCTGGAAATACTTCCTAGGGAAGGCAATTTCATGAATGAGGTCTTACAATAAATGACACCAAATTTCCCCAAGTGCTCCTCAATTACTGTGTTGCCAGACAATCTTATTCTTAACCTTGACTTGTCCACATTTCAAGATGAGTTCCCTGACAAATTTCAGATTTGGAAATTCTCATGTCACGTAACAGGCCATGTAAGAAGCATTTTTATGATTGGAGGGTCACTTTGACAAAGACACCACTGGAAATTTTTTTCAGGTGAAGACTTGCGGTGGCTCTCTACATCAGTAAACTCATCCGATTAGTCCTTTACAACAAAGGCCAAAAAAGGTTTATCTGGAATTTCCAAGCCATGAGGTTTCACGTCTAGTCTTCTGAGGTACACTTGATCACGTTGTGACCGCCAGGAATCATGCAGGAACCACTATAGTCACTGAAATCTGAGTTCATTCCCTTTCCTCTTCTCCTTTTCCAAAACTGCCTGCATTGCTTGGGTGACTTTGAGGGCCTGATACCCTTCCTGTTTTTCAGGAGATTTTCTGGAACCGAAGGGGTCTTTTCACTTTGCCCTGGCTCCACCATCTTTCCAACACTGCAGCTATTCTGATTTGAAATCTTATGAAAATAATAAGTATTTTCAGAATGGAGACTTCCACTTAAATTGATTGTCCCTACTTTCATATGAAGTCTGATCTGTTTTCTTTTTTAAACAGAGGCAATTCCTACATTTTCTTCCTATCTCAATGCTGCAGCATTAAAAAAAAAAAATAGAATAGCTTACATTTACAAAAGAAAAATGTTTTCTTACTTTAAAATAAGAATAAATGTAGCTCCTAAGTGTTTGTTTTAAACTAACTTGAGGAAAAATTCAGATGTGTAATATAATCTAAAAGAGGAACAAATTATAACTGAAAATCTTTAAGCTTATTTGCAATAATTCACAGACAGTTTACTTTTCAAAAAAACAATGTTGCACAGAACATTACCCTTTTAGGGTTATAAATATCTACTCAAAAGTACTGATACATTCATTTCTCTAACAATAGACATTCCGTTTTACAATATGCATTAAAAGCTACTAATTATATTTTATAGTTGAGGCAGGAAAAAACATGGTCTGTAAGAAGAATTTTAAAAGTCAATGTGACCAGAGAACAGAAAGTTTAAAAAAGGGAACAAGATGTTGCCATAGGGTTAGACCCGGGTCAGAGAGCACAGGGCCTTACAGACCATGTTAAGAATTTTGTTCTTTATCCTCCGAGCAACTGGTCTCAAATGGGAATGACAGAATCAGATTAGAGGGCTTAATTGACTTCAAAAGCAGTACAGAGAATAGACTGAAAAGGGACAAGAGTAGATATCGAGGACCAAGAGATAAATGCTAGTTTTGGACTGAAGCAGTAGAGATAGAGGGAAATGGACATATGAAGAAATGTGTCAAAAATTCAATGTCTTAGTGATAAAAATGTACGTGGAATGTGAGAAAGAGAGACATATTAAAGATATGCCTAAGTCCCTGGTTTGTGAAATTAAATAGATGGTGTCAATCATTCGAAAATTAGGAGAGGGGCAGATTAGAAGGAGATGGTTCATTTGATGAAACTACTACTTACACGGGGTTTCTTCATTCTTCATGTGGTGATGGAGATTCCTCTGAGAGATGTGAAAATTATTCATTTATTTAATTATTCAATAAGGTATTTCCAGACATTGTTAAAAACAGTATTGATATAGCTTAGAACAAAGTGAGATAAATACTTGTTTTCGTGGAGTTTACACTCTTGACATATTCTAGACAGGCCAACTGGGTAATTGTATATATAGATCTGGAGGTCAAAGGTGAGGTCTGGGCTAGAGCTATTAATCTGACAATTGCTGATGTAAAGTGAGAATTAGAGCTATATACATGTATGTCAAGAACTTGGCCTTGTTCATGTATGCACTCCCAGCTTCGAGGATGATACACAAAGTCCTTCATGAAATGACATCTGCCACTTATTCAGCTATCTCTCTTTTCATTCCCTCATCATACACTGAAGCCATTTTTAATATTATAACTTCCTAAATGTGGCATGCTATTTGCCATGTCATGCTTTGTGCCTTTACATGTGCTATTTCCTTCTATCGAGAATGCCTTACTGCTCAGCCTCACTTTTTTACCTCATCAGTCCGTAAGGCCCAGCTTAAGTTTCACTTCCACTGATAAGATCATAAGATAATTTCTACCTTTCTCCAAGCCTCAAACTAAGCCAGGTGTCCCTCCTCTTAACTTTCACAGGATCCTTGTTTCTTATCTGTTTCTTATTAGGTAGTAAATTTTTCCCAATTACATTGTATTTTTCCCTACCACCATCCTTTATATCCCCTTGATCCTTTCTCCCGCCCGCGCCTTAACCTCAGCATTCTCACAGTGTATTTTGCATTTTACTTTATCCGACCGTCCACTATATAAATGTCCCCTTTTACCCAATTTAAATTTGGACTTTCAATAGTGAACTTAATGTAGTATAGACATATGTTAATTCTCAATGATGAATACCTGAAACTTATATGACATTATAATACATTCATGTTTCAACAAAATGAATAAATAACACACATGAGTGTTCATAGTAGTTGTAGCCATAATTAACAAATCTTGGAAGCAAACAAGATGTCCTTTAGAGAGCAAACAGATAAATATACTGTGGTACATCCAATGGAGTACTGTTCAAAGCTAAAAAGAAATAACTATTAAGCCATGGAAAGATACTGAGAAAAATCAGATGCAGTACTTCTTTTACTAAGTGAAAAAAAAAATCTGAAAAGGTCATATACTATATGATTCCAACTGTATGACGCCTGGAAAAGCAAAACCTTGGAGACAGTAAAAATATCAGTAGTTTCTAGGAACTGGAGGTGGGAGATATAGGGTGAGTAGGCAGAAGACAGGGTTTTTAGGGCAGTGAAACTACTATAATACATGAATACATGTCATGCATTTATCTAAATCCATAGAATATGCACCACCAAGAGAGAATCAAAAGTAAACTATGGATTTTGGCTAAAAACAGTACATCAATGTAGGTTCATTCATTGCAACAAATGTAGCACTATGGTGCAAGATATTGATAGTGAGGGAAGTTGTGCATATTGTGGGGACAGAAAGTATATCAACATTTTCTATTATTCCCATTCAATTTTGTTGTAAACTTAAAACTGCTCTAAAAAATAAAACACATTAATTATTTTTAAATACCCAGGATATAGAGTGAGGAAAAAAGAAAACAGTATGAACTTGATACATACATACAATACAATATATATGTATTATAGATGTATATAAATATGCCCCCTAAACACACACACAGGCTCGTGTGTACATAAAACAGTATTGAGAAGCTCATAATGTTAGCAGTGGAAATCTCTAAGAGGTGAAATGTCATTTTTACTTTCTTCTTTGTAGTGTAGTTCTCTTTATTTAAATTGTTTACACTGATCCTCTTTTAAAATAAAATTTTTCAAAAATAAATTACTCAAATGACAAATTTAATACACAAAATTACAAACATGCCAGGCTACGTTAAATTCTAAATAAACAACTAAAACTGCTCCACTAAGAAATTTACAGAGAAGTTATTTTATTGCAAAATTCCTAAGCAGTCTATAAGAAAAATAAAAACGCTGAGACAATGCCTTTTCCTTTTTAAGATAAACAACTTTTCTTGTGATTCTTAAAGACTGATGAGATTCAGCAATTTAGTCATGTAGAAAACTTCCTCAATGTAATTCCCCAGGGCAGCTTTGGTTGAATGAAATTACTTGAATGATAGCCCTTGTTAAGTCATATTTTTTGTTTCTCCTAAAATAAGTGTAGTGAGATTTGGAAAGAGGGAAAAGAACAAATTAATACATGAGTCAATTCAGTCTATTAAGATATTTTCTTTATATTTGTGTGTATAAGCCAACAAAAAGACAAACACTTCTTTTAGCTTAACTACAAATGAAGAAACCCCATGTAAGTAGTAGTTTCATTACAAGTCTACACTATCCTCACTCACAAATTTCCTCTCCAAAAGCTTTTCTGATTTCTAAAAATATTTTTAAAACAGATTAAAATTCATTTGTCTACAAATTATTAAGTGAAGTGATGACTTATCCATTATCCTGTATATTTCAGTCTCCTATGGTGTAAAATACCTGGTTTGACTGTCATGATTAACTGCATGCCAAAATTCTTGTTTATTTTTGTAGTCTGGAAAGCCATCAAAATAGCATTCTTCACAATTTCCAAGTATGTTTTAGAAGGGGTTTCTGGCTTATTTCTTAAGCCTCTAGAGAAATGATAGCTCTTTTTTCCAAGTAGATTCTCATTACTAGTGTGGTCAGTTCCATATTTCTATTCACTGTTTACATCCTGACAAATCCATTTTTAATTAAACAATAATAACATTAAAGAGTATCTCAGTAAATATAGATAAAACTACCAGGCAAGGTTTTTTTTTTTTTTTTTTTTTGAGCCCCTCCACCCCCCTCCCCCCCACCAGGCAAGGTTTACTCCTAAACTTTATTTCTAATGATGTGAAAAGCAGAGCAAAGACTAAGCAGAGTTTTTTTGTAAAGCAGAGCTACAACATACGAAAATCACCGATTGAGACTCAGATGTCGTTTTTAGAGTCACTTTTCTAACCATAACCACGCATTAAGACAGTCAATAAATTATAAACTGAAAAATGTAAAGGGTACTCAAATCAATGTCCATGAAGGGCAGGTGAAGGTAATCAGCCTCTCCCATCTGGCAAAAGATAGAATATTTTATCCACTGAGGATTTAAAGCCAAGTAAAAGCTCCTGACAGACAGAACTTTAGGGACTGATTCTACAGTATATATCTCAGTCACATATTATAATGATAAAAACACTGCAGACCTCCAGGATTTGTGTGTGCTTAGGCATTTTCCCCAAATGGTATTCTGCAACAAGATGAAATATAGATGTTGATTTAGAATTTTTGATGTACTTTTAGCTACACCATCAAATAAAATGAACTAAAGTCTGCTCTAAGTATTTTGTCTACTATAAAATTTTGTACCTGCTTGATATTTAGAAATAAATATCAAATCTCTAGCTCACCTTGAATATCTCACAATAGGTTGGTCTGTCATCTCTAGTCTCTACTTCTCTCCATCTGTTTTTTGTTTATAGAAACATCAATTATTGTTTTCAATTATATTTCTTCTCTTTTCCCATTCCTACCCATCCTCTAGATTCCTATACTTAATTTGCAGTCTAACAATGTTCTATTTGTATACCTGACATGCTTATCAAAACAAAAAACAAAAAAGTAGAAAATAGGAAAAAAGTGAGAGCAATATTTACTTGGAATGCCCCCTTTTGGAGCTAAGCATTAGGCAAAGTAGTAGGCGGAAAGAGATAAGACAAAAAGATTCAGAAAAGGAACAGCAACATATGAAGGGCAGGACGCACATTCAGGAATTGGTTTGAAAAAGACTAAAGAATGGGTAGCAAAAAGACTATTAGTAGTTTCATGTCAAGAACACATTTTATAAGCATTTTATAATTCCTCAGGATCACATTCTATAATTAAAAACACTAAACCAATACACAACTACTTCACAATGATGACACAAATAAAATAAATTATTTAAGCACTCTCTGAAATCTAAAAAGTAAAACGTGGAAGAAACTAAATATTCAGCAGACACTCATTTACCCTCACACATGACTTGTGTCAAATTTCTAGAGGTAAAACCATCACTGAATATTATATGTTCAACAGATTGTAATGTCATCATCATAACTAACCTAAATAGCATATAAGGAATTCAAATGATTTCAATCATTTACCTGAAGACTATAATAAGAATTATCTTTGATGTTATCACTATGAAGAACAAAATATTTTCTACAGGTTGATAAATAAATTTTAATTATGTCAGAACTTTAATAACTTTCAATGGGTCCAAAGTAATTATAAATATCTGGACCCCCCATACTTTCAGATGCAACATTGCAAGCTGTAAAGTCGACATATAAAAAGATACATATTAACATTTAATCAATAAAATTAAGTTATTTAACCTCAACAAGAACTAAAGCATATGAGAATCTCAGGATTGAAAGGGAACTTAAAAAGCATCTATAATTAGTAAGTAGTAATATGAACAATAGTTCTTGACCATTTTCCCACACAGTAGACTCCCATCAGTAATCTCTCCAAACCTATAATGCCTGGGATGGGGAGGAGTAAAAGAAAACTTGTAATTTCAAAGAATTGGGGAAAAAGTCAATCCCAGCTCTAGGAAACTGACCTGCCTTCTAGTTCAGACCCACTAATTGTCAGTACAGCTCAACTATCCAGATAGCAAGCTCTCTTCTACACATGCTTCTCAAGTGCATGCATCAGCCTCTGAGTAAACACCTCTAGAACATGGGACTCAATATTTAATAAGCATTGTATTGAGCTAACTATACAGATGCAAATTTAAAAGTTTGACTTTTTTACACTATTTATTCTCTACTAACATAACTGTTTTTAGAGTATCCGTATACCATGATACCACTAATTACAAACTACCCTTCCTTGAAAGACATTTCAACCAAAAGTTTATGTCCTTATAATTTCCACTAACTAGTGGTACTGGATGTGCCCTCTGAAACTAATCCCTCTTTCATTTGATAGTCCATCAGATATTTAAAGACATACCTATCAGACAATTAAAGACTCCCCACCCTATCATCTCTTCCACATTAAATATTCCCAATTCCTTCAACTAGTCAGAAAATGTTATATGAGTGATAAAGAGGGCCTCAGTCAGAGTACTGGTAAGGGACTAAAAAATAAGGAGAGAGAAGCAACAAACTAATATAGCAGAATCAGCAACATCATACAAATATAGGATTCTTATATGCCCACACACAGAAGAGAAACTAAAGTGACTCAAATTTCCTTATGATGTCTACAAGGATAATGATGCCATTAACAGAAAGTCACCCAAGAGAAGGCTGCTAAGAGGAAGATGAAGAATTCATTTTGAGACATAGTGACTTTGTGGTTTGTAACAAGTAAATATGGTTAAATCTTTCCAAGGTCCATTAGTTACCTTTGCCAAGAAAAAGGCACATCCATATTATTAAGACTAATAAATACATGTCACTTAAACACAAAATTTCACATGCATTCATTCATCAAATATTTGAGTGGTTACTTCTTAAGGCATTTAGAGGTACAATGAACCAAGAAACCCAGTTCCTGTACTCATTAAAGTTACACTCTAATAAGTAAGATAGTTATAACTACTCATAAGACAAGACTAAAAATGGTTATATCTCACAGTAGATATATAGTGTTAAAATTATTAGGAGATATATTTGTCCCCTTTCCAATAAGAATGTTCATGCATGAAAATACCACAGTCACACAGTCACAACTGGTATTCTTTAAATACAAAGAACAAGAAAATAAATATAACATAAATCTTTCTATTGTGGGTGTAAATGCAGAAAAACACTAAACACATTTTATTAAAATGAGTTAAAGTACCCTCAACAATTATTTCTATTGTTAAAGATTTATGCTTGAATTGTACCATGACCCAAAAGGAAGACATTGTTTAAAACATTCACAAACAATTGTTTTGGCACAGAAATGAAACTTTTTGATATTTTCATCATTTCTAATTTCAGAAAATAATACACCATTTTGAAAATAGAGTCACAAGTTTAAAGTCCTAAAACGATAAAAACTGCAATTTCCTATCTGATATAACTGCTCTAGAGTTCCTTATAACTATAAATTATGATAAAACTTTATATTATCACTTCTTTAGTAATTTTACAGATATTTTACAGAATCTAATAAAAAGTAGTTTAGTAGGAACTTAACTATATTTTATACTGATTATAAAAATCACACAGAAAAAAATATTCTAGTAACTTTGAACACTTACTTTGACTATACATCTTTAGTGGGATATATTTTAAGGACATGAAATAGCAAAGAAATCTTTCCTAGGTATATCTGTGTCAGACAGGGAATATCAATATAGTAATTTCAAAACTATCTTATGTGTGTTTACTAGACAGATTAAATGAGTAAATATAATTTCAAAGATCAGAATTTTCCCTGTTGTAAAAAGGAGATACAAATATGAATTTAGGAAAGGTGAAAATGAATTGTATGGTTTTGAATTTGAATTGAAGTTATTATGTGAACCCATGATTTCTTTAAAAAAAAAATGTATGTGTGTGGGTCCATTTAAAGAGACTATAAGGAACGACAGCACAGTATTAAGATGCATATTCAATTCCCGAATCTTGATTTCTAAGTACTATTTCCATTGAAAATAAACCAGGACTCACTGGTAATACATTTAATCCTCACAATTTTATAAGGCAGTTACTGTTATTACCCGCATTTATAGACACAAAGACAAAAGTTAGAAATGGTTAAATAAGTTCTACAATAGCAAACATACCTTGCATCCAGACAGCCTGATCAAAGCCCATTCTCTTTATGCTAAGCCTACATGGGGCTGTTTACTATGAGATGCATAATTTAAGCAATAAACTGGTTATATGGATTCAACATCTATCAAAAGTTACACAAAGGAGACATTTCAAAGATAAATCAAAAGCATGACTTTTTTTTGCTAGTACATTTTTATATTCATATATTCATCAAGTGAATGAAATGCCCAATTTGCTTCCAAAACTTATATGGAAACAAGGATGATACATAACTATATTAACAATTCATAAATGTGGCTGATTATGTTATATAGAAATACTAAACAAATCTTAATGTATTTCCAAATGTTTTTATCTAGAATGTCCTCCCTGCTCACTAAAGAAAAAAACATTGAAAAGCTTATTTCAGGTATACCATTCCTCAAATATACATCAATGAAACAATGACATAAAAGGGAAAAAATAATAGAAATTAATATTGAATACTGATGCCATAATAAAAAAAATTAACAAACAAATTATATTCCCCAAACCTGGCCATTTTATAATGTTCTCTCTGTCAGTGAAAGCACTACAATCCATCCAGTTACAGAAGCCAAAAAACTTGTGATGGCTGATGGCAGCTTCCTCTCCCTCATTCCTCCTACCCAATCTATCACTCAGTTTCACTTCCTAAACATCTCTAAAATCCACCCACTTCTATTTTCACTACCATCTTGTCTAAGATATTATCATCTCTAATTTAGCCTTTTACATCCACACTTTTATCCCAGCTGTAATCAGTTTTTCCTCTGTATAACATCAAGGTCCTTTTTTTTATAGCACTTAATAGCTGCAATTTTTAATTTCTTTGATAGACTATTTGATGTATGTCTGCCTCCCCTGTTATACAGTAGTTCTACGAGGGTAGAAACTATTTATTTGCCACTATATTACTGTGACCTAGAAGAGCGTCTACCTAATAAATAAATGCTAAGTAACTGTATGCATGTCAAAGGTTACAAATTTATTAATAGTCTAAAAATAAAGTGGTTATAAGGTTCACCCACCATGATAAGGAGTACTCTATTTCACCATTTCTAAACCACATATCTTAATATTTTAACGCTGAAATTGAATACATCTTACACTTGGCTATCTTTGTCTAACTGATAATTTTTTTTCATAGTACTTCATAAGATATTAGTGCATATTGGAATTTAATGAAATAGGTAACTCTACCACCTGATCCACTGCATTCAAACCTAGTAATGTAGACCCCCTTCTTCTCTGATCAGCACCCTACTCCCAAGTCCAATAATTAACAGAGCCCACTGGTTCTTTCACCAACAACTATCAAATACACTTTTTTCCTCCATTTCCACTATAATTACAATATCTATTCAACTCCTCATTGCCTCCAACCTGAGCTCTTGACATAGCTTCATTCACTTAAATATTGGTTTCAAATTCAACCAACATTGTATACCTAGTATGAGCAAGAAACTGAAGATATAAAGCAATCCAGTTACCTATCTGTAATCAATTATTACCTGCCCCATCCCTCTTTCTTTGGGCGGTAATAAGTTGTCAATAAATGCCTACTGAATGAATAAAATCTCAGGAAAATAAAAAACATTACAGTAATATCTAACCTTTTATTTATCCATGATAAATGTAAAGAATTCCACAAGTGAATTAATTCTGAAACATCACACATTTAGCCCCAAACCCTGAGCATGACTGAAAACCATTTCAGATTACTGACATGTATAGACTGCTTATAATTATGCTAATTTTACTGCTAGAATGTCTATAGTGCAACAATCAGAATAGAAGTTGCAAAATTATTTAAGTTACATGGTCTCCAAGAATCTGTAAACACAAAACTTCTGTCTATAAAACATTAGTGAATAGTATACAAAGCTGTTTTTACCAGCTCTATCGAAACATATATAAGTGCCTCATAAACAATTAAAACAAATTTTCAATATATTCGCGTTCCAGTCTACATAAAAGAACACCCGTTAAATGGTTTTCAAACTCTTTTTACTAAACTACACAATCTCTTGCACTGGCCACTCTTTAAACAATTGCCAAATTTTTACAGCGAATGAACTGGTAATTTAACATAGCATCAGATTATTGAATTAATTAGAAACTCTTCCTTGTTCAGGGAAGCTTTATTACTTTGCAAAATGGACCATAGATTTCACATTTCAAAGCCTTTCCGAACCCTCTGGTAATTTCAACAACTCACACTCTAATTACAGATAACAAGCAAACAAGAAAGAAAGAGGATTTCCGTGTGTCTATCCACCATGAACTAACAAAATCACTGCAAAAAATTTCACTAAGGACATATGATCTGAGTAGGAATAAAGGGGAGGAAATACAACTTAAATCAAATACAAAAAACTGTAGGATGAGGTATTCTCCTCTGCCTATAGGGTAGCATTTTCCCTTGTGGGAGAATGGGCATTACAAAACAAAAACGTAACCCAGAGAAATCTTAAGAAATAGAAACTCAATATGCAGTCACGCTGAGCACTGAGATTTCTCGTATTCACTGTCATCATACTTAATGTATTCAAACCTCCACCTTAATATACTCTTAGATATGGATGAAGGTGGAGGAGTTGAGGGTAAGTGAAAACCTTATAAAATGACTGGGCAATGCTAATGTCTGGAAAGATAAACACTAAGATATTCAGCCAAGTGCCTTAATATCTGAAGCAGCAACACAGGCCAAAAAAAAAAAGGAATGGGTTTAGGAACGAGCAGACTCAGATCTCAGGGATTCGACCTGGGGGACTTTTTTCTTTCCAACGGGGAGAAATAGGGAAATAATTAAACGGATGTGATAGTTTAGGGGACAAGAGATCATGTCTGAAACACCAAAGAAAAGCCACAAGGAGAGGGGACACGGCTGCCCGCAGGAAGGCTTACGATTTATCCTCTCTGGAGCCCAGGACCGGGCGAGGAGTCAGAAGTCAAAAGACACCAGAAAGGAAAATAGAGGGAGGAGCTAAAACCCTTACAGAGTCCAAATATTTGATCATACGGTCTCCTCTAAGGGCAGGACCCCCAAGAAACAGGATCATTTGGGGGATCAGAGACACTAAGCCTCAACCTTCTCTTGACGCCACGAGCACCGAGTTAACCCTTCCCCAAAACAGAACTGGAGTAGTGCAAAAGATGTGCAGGAGCCACCAACCCGGGAAATGTTCCAGCTCTAGCAGCAACCGCCACAAAAGCAGCCCGCATACACGCAGACACTCCGACCTCCGCGCCGCAGCCACAGGCACTAAGAACTCCGGGCCACCGTAGTAAGAGGAATGACATCCCCTTGAAACTCACTAAGTCAGCGACTTCCGGGGCACTGACGCCTTTCGTTTGGCTGCAGCATTGTATCCCTTACAGGCACCTGCTCCGGTTACTTCATCCATCCCTTTTTCTCACCTGTTCGCCCCCACCCCAGCCGGCTAATTCGCCAATATGCAAGCGCGGAGCCAGGGAAAAGTCCATCTATAAAAGGGTGTCTCTGTTAGACAAACCACGTTATGACTACCGTGACTTCCTGTTGAATGTGTGAACTTCAACTACCAGCATGCCATAAAACACGCCCTCTCCCCAAGATCAGGAACTACAAGATCCAGCATGCAGTGCCACCCTTAGCCTCATTTGGCTAAGATACACACTATCCAATTGGGATTTCAGAAGACTCTAAATTCTTTACGGTGGTGTAGCCTTTCCTACCAAGCTCCACTTTGGTTAAAATACCAACCAGTATTCCCTCCTACCCTGTTGGCAAGGTTACTCTAAATTAAGCTATAGTTGGGACCATAGGAGGTTAATAATTACAAAGTAACAAGGCGTGTGTGTATTCATTTTCCACATTCAGATTATTTTCAAGGATTGAAACACAAGACAGTACGCAAACTTTTTCTATGACATAAAATTTTTATTCTTACTCCTAAGAGGTGTTGAGAGAAATACTAAGTTACAGCAAAACATAACCTATTTCATTTTATAGTACTGCAAAATTGCATTGGAACAAGGATTCCCAGAAATGCTCCTGAATTGCATGGGAAATTTTAGTAAAAGTTTAAAGTAAAAAAGTAGCAGTGTGTACTACAGGTGTATGAAAACACATGGGTAAGGAAAGTTTTTAGAATGCAAAGTTGAAAAGTTCAAAATTAAACTTGAAACTTAGAATTTCTTAATGTGCTCAATGGTTTGAATTTTACTGTCACAAAAAATTATTTAAAATTTATTTTTTATTGTCACAAAAAATAACAAACTATTATTTTTCCATTTCATGGCTTGGCTACCAAATAACCAGTCACAGAAAGGGTATATAGTAAGATCACAAATGCAGCATTTATTTGAGTGAGCAAAAAAAATAACCATTATTTTGCCACATTTTGAAATACTGAAGTTTGATTTTATATCTTAAGACAGATAACATATATCTAACAAGCTGTCTGGATGCCTTTTTGGAAAATAATGTTCATTTCAGAAGGACTTGGGATTACAAGAATGAACATTTTATTTTTGATGTGCATTAATGGGTCATGAAAAGCAAAGCTTGGATTCTTAAACTATGTGGTATTAATACAAAATAAAATTGTATGTATACCACAAACACTGGTTTTCTGTGAATTTACAATAAAACAATTTTTAATTGGCTAGTAAAACAGAGTAGAATGCTTTCCATTTTCACAACTCCACATAGACATCATCAAGAGAAATTATGTTCTGTAATACTGACATGGCATCAGCTACCATACAAAGTGCTTTCCAACTCCAGTGTGCTAAATTATGCAGCACCAGCTAGTAAATATTTTAAATATATGATTATGGAAACAATCTGCTGCTTTCCAAACTCATATACCAGAACAATATGAACACAGTGAAAGAAAACATTTCCATTGGAATTATTTAGAGTTAATGATAAACTATATAGTCGGGTTATCTGCTATTCATATGTGTTTGTAGTATATAGATAATCCTGCATCCACTTACTAGGAATGTTAGCAAAGAAGCTTTGAAAATATACTAAATATTTCTAAAGCAGTTTCAATGACCAACAGTGTAAATGAATATGGAAGAGAGTTAAACAGTACATAATTTATATAATTAACTAGGTTTTTAAAGATATTCTTGCCTTGCTTTACTCAGCAGTACTCTCCTCTAAATGTGTTTGTGACTATTCTATTTGACCAACTGCCAAACACAGGAGTTAAAAGTGGAAAGATGTTCATTTCAGTTCTGTAAATATATGATGAATGCTGCTATGGGCAAAGTACTCTAGGCAGAGTACTCTAGGCATTATAGTCTATTATGAAGCACAGATAGTTTTGACAATTAGGAACTATTAAAACAGAAACGAAATGAAGATATAAAAGAGTTTCATGAGAATAAGAAACAGAAAGTAAAATATATATAACATGAACTTTTTAAAAACTCACATACTTTGGGTTAATTGGATCTCTATTACAGTCAGTAAACCTTCTAAAGGTAGGCGTTCCTCTCAAACATCTCTCTCCCTCTCAAAATACTTTATACAGGGTAACTGTCTCCACACACTTTGTGGGAGTTCACAGTGATGAATGATATCCTAAACTCCCTTCTGGTGCTATGTAGATTTAACATAAGCTATTCTAACACCTAAGCATTTTTTAGTTAATAATTCAGGGTTCATAAAAAATGGTTGTCAAAATCAGAACATATGATTAATCAGAATGTAACATTTAAAAAGTATTAAAGACAACAATCTAGTGTGTGTACAGGCACATGTAATAATGTTTATCTTAAACAGTCATCATACCCTAAAGTGTCATCATACCCTGGGCATATACTTTGAAAACATATCCACCGTTCCAGTAACACTGATTGCGATATACCTCTAAATTTTTGTTAGTAAATTTTAATCTTTCATTTCTACCAAGTACACTTCTTACTCATGTCTCACCCAGGCCTAGGGAAGTTTCTGTTAAATGAGCAAACCCCATACCATAAATTCCTCCTTTGAAAAAATGTTTTGAGATAATTGAACTCAGCCCTCATGAGACAAATACATAACAGATCTCTAAAGGTAAAAAAAAAAATGTTCTAGGTAAAACCTTTCCACCTTTCCAAGTGACTTTATTTTATACCCTTTCCTACATCTTCAGGCTATCCTTTCTCTCCTCCCCCCCACCAACTGTCCCCTCTATTTCAGTCTACAAACATGTGTAGAATCCCAGTAATTTTGAAAGCAACTTCTATAAATTCAAATTCCCTGAAAATACAATATTATCCCATCCTCCTTTTCTTTTCCTGCTCACACTTAAGCAAGTGCTTCAGAGTAAACCTTAGCCTTGAAATACAGCCCAGGACCTACTCACAGCTATTATTTACTAAACACCCAAAACACTGCACTAAATCCTGGGAATATGAAAAGAGTTCAGATAAGACACTTAGAGTCCCACAATAAAAATGATCAATGTTATGATATAAGTAAGGACAAGAAGAGTCATTTACTCTCACATTGAGGGATCCTACAGGACAAAGTCCTAATTTAAGTTAAATAACAAAAGTAAGAATTAAATAGATGCAGAAGAGGGAAGTTCAACCAGTTAGAATAACCTATAAACTGAATATAGCTGGAACATGAGTAGAGGAATGGTACAACATGAGGAATTGAAAGTTGGGCCTATTTTATTTCGTAAAAGTCTCTTGCATACTATAAGACTCTTGGACTTTTAACTGGCTATAAAGGGAACTAACTGAGGATGACATAATTAGATTTCATCTTAGGCTACTAGTTGCAATGATTCAGAAAACAACTAAGACTGGAAAGACCAGTTAGGAAATTGTTGCATAATTCAGGATACCTTCAAAAATGGGAGTCTTGAAGTAAAGTAGTGATATGGGAAAAGCAAAAATTTCTTCAGTGATATTAGAATAAGAGAATCTAAAGGAAGTGTGAGGGAGAAAAGGAATCAAGGAAGACTCCTGGGTTTGTGCAAGAGTTGTCATGTGGCCATGCCCAGGAGACGGATATGGAGCTGAAGGGGAAGACTTAAGCTGGATATATAACTTTGAGAGTCATCAACTTTAGATGACAGCTGAAACCATGGGCATGAATAAGATTTTGACCAGGTAAATAGGGACTGGAGCTAGAAACCAGGAAACCAAAGGATGACAGAGATGTAGCAGAATGGAGAATGGTATTTGCAAATATTGTGAAACCCTCCAAAGGAACATAATTTTTATTTTTTATTTTTTTTAAAGATTTATTTTGTTTACTTAAGCATACAAAAAGTGGGGTATAGGTCAGAGGTGTGAGGTGATGAGATGATTCACCAGACACAGAGTGGGGAGCAGAACAGGTGAATCTACTGAATTCTGCTGAGGGAAGCAGAGGGCAAGACAGGAGAGGTCTACTGCGCCATGTGGGTTAGCTCCCTGTCTGGGGAGCGAACTCATGCCTGCAGTTGCTGGCAATAACTTGATAGTGCTGAGACTTTAAACTCCTGAGCCACCAGGGAGGCCCTGGAACAGAATTTTTACACAAAATCATGGGAGTATGGGTTTAGACACGGCATTGAAGAATGAGAAGATAATCTGATTATTAAATGGTAACCTTTTGTTAATATTTTTGTGTATAACTTTCCCTTTATATGTTACATATATATATGTGTGTATACATAAGCTATATTTTAAACTTTTTGAGGATTTGTCAAACTCTCACAGCAAATGTGCCATTTTAAATTCCCACCAGCAATGTGTGAGGTTTCCAATTGTCCCCATCCTTTCCAATACTTGTCTTTTTTTACTTTTGATTATAGTATGTTAGTTAAGTATGAAGTTGTTTTAACAACTTATATTTTCTTAGATTCTGTATATTACACTTAGGTGAAATATTAAATTAACTACGCTTTCTTATTTTCTGTACAGTCATGCTTAACAACAGGGATGTTCTGAAGAGTGCATGCTAGGTGATTTTGCCATTATGCGAATGTCATGGAGAGTACTTTAAACCTAGATGGTATAGCCTACTATACACGAAGCTTTAGATGGGGACCACCATCATGCATGCAGTCTGTGGTTGATTGAAACATTCTATAGACATGACTGTATTCTTAATTCTCAGGCATCGCAAGATAGTACCGACCTGGGAAGAGACTACTCTTCCTATGCTACTGAATTACTAAATATCAGTCTCCCCACTAGGTACACCTTTTGCATGCAAACCAATCAAGCCTGAGTCTACACCTTCAATCATCTCCTTATCTAACTCTCACACAATGAGCCAACATTTCCCTTACTCTAAATCACACCAGAACCAGATACCACACAATTAGAGAACATCCCTATAGACCAAAGCCCATCAGATTTATTCAAATTAGCCAATCATAAACTATTTATCCTGCCCCATCTTGCCTTTTTTTATGCAGCATCTCTAGTTACTTTGCTGAAATGAAGCCAAGAAAATTAACTTAATGGAGTAGTGTTATTGGTTGACTTGTGTCCCACCCAAATTCATAAGTTGGGGATTCCTTATCCCCATCACCTCAGTATGTGACCTTTTTTGAAAATAATTAGATATAATTAGCAAAGACAAGGTTGTATTGGGCCAGTAATACAATTTAATTGATGTCCTTATAAAAAGGGGAAATTTGGGCGCCTCTCTGTTGATGCAGGGGTTAAGTCTCAGCATTATCACGCCATCACCTTGACAGGTTGAGTTCAAGAGAATGAGAATATATAACTAACCAAAAACAGCATTATTCACACCAACCAAAAAAGTGGAAACAACACAAATGCCATCAATTAGTAAACACATAAAGAAATGTGGGGGCCGCCTTGGTGGCACAACGGGTTAGGCACAGCACTATGAAGCTATCCAGAGCCACTGAAGCACGAGTTCAATACCTGGCCAGGGAGATTCCCTTATAGCGCAGCAGACCTCTTCTGCCTCACCCGCTGTTCCCCTCAGCAGTGTACTTCAGTTGATCTGCCTGTTCTGCTCCTCACTCTGTCTCTGGTGAATCCTCATACCACTCCAACCTCTGGCCTACACCCCACCTTGTATGCAAAAATAAATACATTTTTTTTTAAAATAAGGAAATGTGGTCTATCTATATTTAGTCATTAAAAGAAATGAACTATTCGACATAGATGAATCCTGTAAACATCATGCTATGTGAAAGAAACCAGACACAAAAGACTAGATATTGTATGGTTTCATTTCTATGAAATATCTAAAATACACAAACCCATTGAAATAGAAATTAGATCAGCGATTGCTAAGTTCTTGGGGGAGGAAAGGATGGTGAATGATTGCTAATGGATTTAGAATTTCTTTTCAGAGTGATGAAATGTTTTGGAATTAGTTACTGATGATGGTTGCACAATTTCATGAACAAACTAAAGAACACTGAATTGTACACTTCAAAAGACTGAATTTCATGATTCATGAAATATGTCCGAATTAATGAAAGAATGCAGCTAAAGTAGCAGATGCATTGGTGATAGAGAGAATTATGTTTGATGTAGTGTTAGGTATCTCCAGGATACCCATGCAAACATTTGGAATTATCTTTCTAACATTCTGGAAAAAGATCAAAAGTCATGTGGGTTTTGAAATCAGGGAGAATGTGCAATCATGGAGGGATAGTAAAGCAGTTCAATGAACTGTTTCTTTTTTTAATTGTGGTAACATTGGTTTGCAACATTGCATGTGATTACTCCTCAGGACACCACACCCACCCTTAACCTTCCACCATAGTCCACTGTGCCATCTCCCCTCTTTACTTTCCTCCTCTTCCTTCCCTTCTTGTAGCTTCAATTCCACAGTCAGATTTCTAGGGGTTTCAATGGCTTTTGGCTGCTCTCTCATCACTCCAAGCCTCAGTTATTTTTTTCAGCAATACTGAATTATATTCATTTATTAAGCAAATGCTTATTTAGCATTCAACATGAGAAACTTAGGAGAGAGTAAAGCAATCACAGTCCTTGATTTCAGGGAGCTTGCAGTCTAGAAAAGTAAATAAGTAATTATATAATACTGTGGTTAGTGCCATGACTATATATGAGAACAAGTTAGATACTTTGCTTCTTGTTCATCTGTCATCAGATTGAGCTAAAGTGCCTCTCCATTGCGGCCTTAGAACACCTGGTCAGTACCTTAAACAAGTTACCAGATTATTGATGCTAAAATTTTTCTATACTTGCATTTTTCATCCTAATTACAACTGTCTCAAATTTGCCAAATTTTTCATAAACCATAACAATGATGATTACAAAATATGAACTCACTAGGTTTTTGTATCAGGTGATGGTTAAAGGTATAGAGTCCACAGTGAAATTACTTGAGTTCTAATTCAGGCTTTGACACTGATTGCTTGACTCTTGGACAACTTATGTAACTTCTTTGTGCTCAGTTTCCTCATCTGAAAAATGAGAGCAATAGTAGCACTTACCATATAAATTTGTTGTAAATATTATAAGAATTTATATAAGTATATGGACCAGTGTTAGACATATCGTTTGTTCTTATTATGTTCACTTTACCAAACATATATCTGTTAACTATTCTTAGTGTTAACAGTAGGTTAAATTTCAAATATTAACTTCTAAGCATGGGTATCTATGTTCCAAATTTTATCAATTATGTTAAAGATATCCTCCTTCATACAAAGTATAACATGAATATTCGTCAGATCCCATTTATCCAGAAAATTGATCACAGTATTACTTATGGAAGTATATTAGGCATAGAAACCTAATGAATTAAACAGATTACAATGAGCTGCCAGTAGATGGCTCTCTTAATTTGCTATTTTATTTTCAGTTCAGACTTGTGCTTTTTCAAGTTGCACCATGCAAAAGCCATGGTAATAGGGTGCAAATGACTCTCCAGGAACCATCTAATTTATTTGTCTGTTTTCTGGTAGGATAGACAATCCATAGTTGTAAATTCATTTGCAGAGGTACCTCTTCACTACATAGTTGTGGGAAGGTTTTTATTGTGTTTTCCTTTTTTTAATTGACAAAACATTTGGGAACACTTTTGGACCTGTTTTAGTTAGAGCCTAGAGATTTTTTAAAATATTCTTTATTGAGTTAATACTTGCATCATTGTTTGTATTTTAGAGGAATAAGATGCCCCCTTTAGTTATTGTTGCCATATAGCACACCCATTGATCCACCACCATAGTCTGTTGGGTGGAGCCTAGAACTTTGTTTATTTTTATCTGTCATGAACATAATATCTTAAATTTTTCCAGAAAATGAGCTTCCAGTTTTTCTTGCTATCTAATTTCTTTTTTTTTAGATTTATTTTATTTATTTATGCATACAAGAACTGGGGTGTAGGCTAGAGGTGTGGGGGGTGAGAGGACTTATCAGAGACAGAGTGGGGAGCAGAACAGGTGGATCTACTGAAATACACTGCTGAGGGGAGCAGCAGGAGAGACAGTAGAGGTCCTCTGTGCCATGTGGGTTAGTTCCCTGGCTGGGGATCGAACTCATGCTGCAGTGGCTGGGATAGCTTGATAGTGCAGAGAGTTTAACCCCTGTGCCACCAAAGAGACCCCTTACTACCTAATTTCTTTATGAAAACTTTAGAACCTGGATAATTCTTTTTTCAGTTTTTCTCTGAATATTTCACAAAACTAAATAATGAATTATAGAAATCTATCTTTTCTTCAACATATCACTTAGTTCCTCAGGATTGTTTTCTGTCTACAGCATTTTACCCTTATGTTATTCTATGATTTATGGAGATTAATTCATTTTATTAATAGTTCCTCATTGCAATGACAGGATTAAACAGAGTTTCAACAGTTAAACCTCATATCCTAGAGAGTTTACAGCTCTAATCACTATTTCCACAAAGTTCTAGAACTAACTTTCTCAGCTTCTGTTTCTAAATTCCTAAAATACCTGTGCTTTATAGTTTCATCCCATCCTAGGTCAGTCTGGGTGGGGAGGGGAGAAAGCTGAATCTCTTCACTAGTTTCGCAAAAACCCACTTGTATCCAAGTGCTTTATGAAGATCTGCAGAATCTTCGAGATGGTCACAGTGTGAAGTACTTGGCCTTTCACCAGTTAGAAGAGTGTTTGGTTTCACTTTTTCCTTCTCTTTACTTCATTTCATTTACTTCATTTTTTCCTTCTAAAAATGAAAAAACACACACACACACACACACACACAAAACCAAAAACGTGTCAACTCTTCTCCATAGAACAGTTCTGCCAAAGGCCACATCTTCTCAGGTCCTTCAGACTCCTATTTGACCCCAGGAATAACTCTAAAACTGCGATGGCCCTTCAGTTATAAGCATGGCAAGAAGCCAGGCCTTGATCAGTCTTTGCCTTCTGCTCCCAGGGAAGAGGTATAACCCTGAGTGAGGCACCTCCCTTAGTCTAGAGGCAATTCCCAGAGAGACTCAGCTTTGAGCCCTCAGCAGACAACACTCCCAAAGTTGGGGGTTAGGGGGGACCAGTACTTCTATCCTAAAGATGATATATGCGTGATGCACCACAGAATCACTTTATCTTCAGAAGACAAGAATAAAATAACAAGACAAAAATCCAGAGAGAAATAGACCAAATAATACTGAGTTCCTCAGCTAGCTCTGTCCCTGCAGTTTTCACTTGCAAGAGACAATAGATTCTATTTTCTGCTTAGCTGTTTGCAATTGGGTTTCTGTCACTTGCAACTGAAAGACTCCTGATTAACAGCACCTTATCTCTGAAGAAAGCAGTAATTACTGTTTTCTTCTTTCAGCACTTATCACAATGTTATGTCATAATTTATTTGTTTATACATCTATCTTTCTAATTAAGCTATAAATTCCTTATAGTGTCATATTATATTCATTCCATCTCTAACATCTAAAGCAATACATAAATAAAGGTAATATGTAAATATTTGTTGAAATAATGGATAAAAAGTTGCCAAAACAATAAATATGGCACAGAGATAGATATGGATGAGTTCACAGAGCATGTTAGATAAGGAAAGTTTAGTAAAAAGTTGACAGGAAAGGCACATTATTTGACCTTTCAGCTTTCACATTTCCTTTTTTAACTCAACCTAAATTGGAGTTTAACCTAAGATCCTCAGGCTCTTTAACATCAAATTGCTTTAGGTTGATATTTAAACTAGGTTTGTTGAGATGCTCATTCCTCCTTTTTGCTTTCATTGATTCTGAGCATCATGTTCATTCTTGGCCTATTGATTTGTTTACTGTGTTTGGCATCAAGATGAAGTAGACAATGTGAACATCAGAAAAGAGAAATGGAAAGAAACCATGACATAATTCATCCTACCTCTGAAATTTTCAGTTACATAAACCAATAAATTTTTCAATCGCTTAAGTCATTTTTGGTTAGCCTTTCTGTAATTTATAACCCAAAACACCCCAACTATAGATCTTCTTTCATCTACTGTAGGGCTATATCCTGATAAACCCAGTGTAAGTTGAAAGTATCATAAGTTGAAAATGTGCTTAATAAATCTAACCTGTTGAACACCATGGCTTAGCCTACGATCATGGCATTTGCCCTCAGAATCATGGCATTGACTGGGAGCTGGAGCTGTCCACCCTTGTCAGAGTATTGTGCTGTGTATCTTTAACCTAGGAAAAGATCAAAATTCAAAATTTGAAGTACAGTTTATATTGAACCCACATGACATTCATACCATCATAAAGTAAAAAAAATCATTAAGTTGGCCACTTGTAAATCAGGGACCAGTTATAATCAATATGGTCAGAGAAATAGATTAATTCACTAGCTCAGCAAGTTAGGAATTCACTACATAGCTCAGCCAACCAGAATTCACTTCTGGAACTGAAGGTGAGGTTAATTCCACTAAAATTACATGGTTGAGAATGAAAAAGGGATGATCCCCGAAAAGAAGTTTGGTTACTGCTACAAAGAAGAAATAAAAGGGAATGTTGGGTAATAAGGTCATGCACCATTATATTTAAAATTTGAGTCAGAAGGCCAATTAAAAAAACTTTGCAGTAATTAAAACCACAATGAGATACCACCTCACGCCAGTGAGAATGGCGCACATTAATAAAATAGGCAACAACAAATGTTGGCGAGGATGTGGAGAAAAAGGAACTCTACTACACTGCTGGTGGGAATGCAAATTGATCCAACCACTATGGAAAGCTGTATGGCGTTTCCTCAAACTGCTAGAAATGGAACTTCCATATGACCCAGCAATAACACTACTGGGAATATACCCAAAAGACACAAAAACACTAATCCGAAAGGATACATGCACCCACATGTTTATTGCAGCACTGTTTACAATAGCTAAGGTATGGAAACAACCCAAATGCCCAAAAATAAATGACTGGATCAAGAAGATGTGGTACATATACACAATGGAATACTATTCAGCATTCAAAAAAGACAAACACATGTAATTCGCAGCAACATGGATGGACCTAGAGGGGATCATGATCAGTGAAATAAGCCAGAAAGAAAGAGAAAAATATCGAATGGTTTCACTTATAACATGAATATAGGGGAGCCAAATAAGAAAGCAACATTCAGCAGGGAAGGAGGGGAGGGGGAGGGCTCAAGAGGGAGGAGGAAGGGAGCACGGAGGACTATGGTGATGGCTCCATGGGTGAACAGGTGGTGGGTAACTTATGGGGAATACATAATAATGTAAAAGATACGAATAACAAAAATAAATATCTATTATATTAAAAAAAAAACTTTGCAGTAATCTAGACAAAAGAGAATGATTTGGATAAGAAGAGGCCAGTGCAGACTTGGAGAATGAATAGTACTTGGTAACTTATTGAGAAGGTAAAAAGCATGGAGACTTTAAGATTGAAGTTTTTCTTGCTCAAACTGTGACATATTTAACCTAGATGTCCTGACCTTACCATAAGGTTCCTTTTTGATATTTTCTATATTAACCCTATAAATGACTCTTATACCTGTTAGAGTTATCTCTTATTCTTCTGGACTGTCATGTGTTTCTACAATATGTTGCTTGACTGAACCATATCTACTAACCATCTTAGCTTCCTGATGCATTATAGCAGGCAAGTATCTGGCAATATTAACCATTGGTAGATGTATTGAAGTTTGAAATTGTTTCAAAGTAGTTTTTTTTTAGGATCAAAAACATGAAATAAACAGAATTGTGGACACAAAGAGAGTTGTTCAGCTAATGATTCCCCTGTACTCTATGTGTTAAAAGATTCCAGATCCCCGGTCACAAAGGTAGACACATGATCCAAGTTGGGTTAATTTAGGTTCCTCACTGAATCCAAGACACAGTGATTTATTGAAGGGACAGCCGCATCATTCCTTCCTAGAGACTTTTCAAACTGAAACTGAGAAAAAAGGCTTCCTTTCTTCTAAAACAACCAAGCTTGAAAGAATGCAATTCCAATTTGCTTTATATAGTCTTTCAGGTAGTCAGCTCATCTGTAAAAGGAAAGGTTGACACCAACAGGAGAGCGAGAGAAAGCCAAACAGAGAGACACAGAGATAGACAGAGAGACAGAGAGAGCTTAAAATCCAGTACCATTAATATTCCTGGATCCTGGTGTCCCCAGCGCCAGATCAACTTCTGCCTTGTCTGTCATTTGGTCATATGCTCCACCCAAGCAGAGAGATCTCAAGTGCCTGGCACCTGATAAGTGCTCTGAAAATAACTATGGCGATAGCGACTTTTCTTTGAACCAAGATAGAGTGACAGGGATCTATGTTTATTCTCCTATCTGAAACAGTTTAAAAAGCCAGAAAAATAAAATGAAAATATCATTTTCAGACACTGAACACTAGGCAGTACAGGGCAGTGGTTCCTGTGAAGGGAAATAAATTTTGTGGTCTGGAAAGCTTCCAGACTGCATTGCAAAGAGGGAGAACTCTGGCAGTGTTGAGAAGATGGAGCTGGGTGTCATGGGAGGTCAAGTGAACAAGAGTTCTGAGGGCAGCTTACCGGAGAGGGGACTGCTACCCAGAGAGAGTGCTTCAGAGATCCCCACGGGTCCCCTTTAATGCTTAGCTAAGTATTAATCAGAGTGTATGTATAAGGAACTATCTGAGTTGGGAAACTATAAAAAATTTTAAATCCCCTGTAGTTTTCTTCAAGAAGACCTATGTTACAACTTTGGAAATAAATGTATCTTTACAGTTTCCAAAGAACAAAAGTTGTAATAGTTTTAAAAATTCTTGAATGACTATGAGTCAGTAAATAGCCCCTTTGCCCTTAAGTTAGTTCTAATTTGATTTCTGTTGCTTAAAACCAAATACATCTTACAGTTTTCCTTTCCAGAGTTTATCTTCAAGAGTTAACAAAAGATTTGAAAGATTCAGGTTCTAAGAATGCTTATTGTTTTGATGCTTGTTGATGTCAAAAATCAGAAACAAACCGCATAAAAATTTTTCTCTGCAAATTTTAGTAAATTAATCTGATAATATGTAGCAACTAACAAGCCATTTAGTTACTAATTCTTTTCTCTGGCTAAAATTCCAGGTGGATTTTGTTCTTTAAAAAAAATCTTATTTTCTAATTATTCTACCATAAATTTACTTTCACTTTTATATTTTGACCCACATTTCTTTAGTTGACCTTCGAGTTTCTGGGGTTTGTTTTTTTTTAAGATTCATTTATTTATGCATACAAGCTGGGGTGTAGGCCAGAGATGTATGGGGGGGTGTGGGAGATTCACCAGAGAAAGAGTGGGGAGCAGAACAGGTGGATCTACTGAAGTATACTGCTGAGAGGAGTAACGGACCTAGGCAGGAGAGTTCTGCTGCACCATGTGGGAAGCTCCTTGGCCGGGGATTGAACTCGTGCTGCAGTGGCTCTCGATAGCTTCATAGTGCTATGACTTAACCTGTTGTGCAACTAGGGAGACCCCAAGTTTCGGGGGGGGGGGTTGGTTTTGGTTTTTTAAAAAAATTCATTTTATTTACTTATGCATACATGAACTGAGGTGTAGGCCAGAGGTGCGGTGGGGAATGAGAGGATTCACCAGAGACAGAGTGGAAAGCAAAACAGGTGGATCTACTGAAAAACACTGCTGAGGGGAGCAGCAGGAGAGACAGGAGAGGTCTGCTGCACCATGTGAGTTAATCCCCAGCAGTGAATCGAATTCATGCTGCTGGGGCTGGCAATAGCTTGATAGCGCTAAGAGTATAACCCCAGTGCTAGCTACCAGGGAGACCCCAAGTTTCTGTTTTTGATCTAAAGTTGACATTTTGTCTAAAGTTTATTTGTGAAAGAGAGGACTGACACACTTTTACCCTGTCGAATAATTAAGTCGTTTCCTATTCAGATTACAAATTCTCTCCAGTTTCCCCAAATCCTCTTCCAGATCTTTAATGACTGAAGTTTTACAATACAACATAACTATATACATATTACACTGGTCAACAGTGAGATTGTTACTGACTTAAAAAGGCCCTAATCTGTACTATCTTGGTGTGCTGAACATGAATATAACCCTGAAAATTTTTTATTAGCTCTCGTTTTGAAGATATTTCATATAATTTATTTTATATGTTTCACCATGTAAATTTATACAGTAGGGCTGCAACAACATCCTAAATCAGCCTAGAATGTTGTAATAATGTATCACATTGCATAATACCATCATGCACACATCATCCAGAGTTGATTGCATCATTTTCTCAAGCAATGCAATACTACTGCCAGGCGGCTGCTGAAGTAAGCTGACGTCAGCAGTGCACTATAGAAAGCCCTGTCAGAAAGGTTGAACATTGAAAATGTTTCAGACTTTGTGCGAGACAGTTTAAGCTACTGTTCCATAGAACTGTTAGTAGTTTATCCATTTAGGCACAATACAGAACAGTAAAGCCTGGAAAGTGTGTTAATAGCATGGACAATTTCTGCTCTATTTGTGGGGAAGAGACATTTGCCAACCAGAAGAAAAGGATCACTTCTCAAGTGAAGAAGACTTATTATCTTGACTTCGGATGCAAGATTGGTGACCAGGACAAGCCTTGGGCCCCGCATAGATGCTGTGCTACATGTACAACACAGCTTTCACAGTGGTTCAATGGCAAAAGACCATCAATGCCGTTTGCAGTCCCCATGGTGTGGAGAGAGCCAAGCAACCACATAAAAGACTGTTAGTTCTTCTTGGTTCCTCCTCTTTCCGGCGGAATAATGAAGCAAAAGAAGTCGAAAATAGTCTACCCAAACATTCTGTCAGCATTGAGAACAGTTCCACATGATGAGGGACTTCCTATTCCAGAACCTCCAGCAGACTATTCTCTTGATTCATCTGATGAGGACAAGGGTGAGCCGACTTGTTCTTCTCCTGTTCCATCAGCATGCAGTGATCCAGATTTTCACTGTGGTGCATCATCAACCCCACCCAGACTAACACAGGAAGAACTAAATGACCTGGTTCATGATTTGGACTTATCAAGAATAAGGCAGAATTGCTAGGATCAAGACTCCAACAATGGAATCTTCTAGAAGAAGACGTCACAATTACTTTATATCAGAAACACCACCAGAAGTTGAAGCCTTTCTTCAGAAGGGAAAGTACTCTGGTATTCTGTTCCGATATTGAGGGCTTCATGAATGCCTTAGAAATCACTCATGACCCACAAGAATGGAGACTCCTTCTAGACTCTTCAAAACTGATTCTAAGTCTGTGCTTTTGCACAATGGAAACCATCTTCCATCTATTCTATTCCTAAACAGCTGTACAAGAGACAAGCAAAGAAATCTAAGTAGTCTATGACTTGATTTTTTGCAGGTATTAACCATAGGCCTATTACTATTGGCATGCATTTTGTGATGTAAACATCAATTTATTGGAGATTACCAAAAAACTAGAGCCAAAATTAGAATTTGACTGTCATATTTGTGGTAAGCACATATAAGTTGATAGGAAATGACTAATTTTATTTCAGTAAATGACTTTTGTAAAAATTTGTTGACCAGTGTTATACACATAATAAAAATTGCAAATAGACAGTTATTCTCTCACTAGTATTCCTAAGGTAGACATGTACATTTGAAGGTATATGTTTGATAAAAAGGGGTCAAACAGGTTTTTAACTTTTACCAAACACATTGAAATAGCTAAGTTATTAAAGCTTATATATGTTTCCCAGTGCCTAGCTGACCTAATGCTCTAGCAAATATTGAAAGTGACCTTGTCCCTAGGGGGAAGCATGCTACTATCATTCATTGTCCCATATTTTTCAGAGGGCATGATTTCTTCCTTTCTTTTGTTTATCAATAGCAAGGATGATTTTTTTTCCATTTTTTTTATTGTTATTTATGTCTTTTACATTTTGTATTCCCCTTGGGCAGCCCACCACCAATTCACCCGTGATCCATCTCCATGGTCCCTTGTATTCTCCTCTCTTCCATTTTGTGCCCTTATCCTCCCCTCCCCCCTCCCCCACCGCTGAGTGTCTCTCTCCCACCCGGCCTCCCTATAGTCCTGTTATAAGTGAAACCATTCGATATTTTTCTTTTTCTTTCTGGCTTATTTCACTGAGTATGATTCCCTCTAATTCCATCCATGTTGCGGCAAATTGCATGTGTTT